>ML787781.1:358869-379408 GCA_009831015.1 Picea engelmannii
TGAAAAGTTTGTGTCAATTGTGCATAATCATGTAGTGAGTCTTTGGACTGTGACGTCGTCACTCTTTGTCTCCCCACCTTCACCTAACAAGTATAACAAGTACCACAGTACACTTGTTCCATGATACTTCCAAGTTCCATGATCTATCTCAGAGTTTCACACTTGATGGACATAAATGGGAAAGTGGACATAAATATTCCTTGACTCCGCCTCGTAATGCATTTCAAGACTCTGGACTAAGATTCATGCATTCCTAGAGCCCATTTTCATGGACAAAGAATCGTACAACCTGAGCCTCCTTGCTAATGATCAGATTAAGCTCGTCACATCCCATCAACAATGTTCCAACACATCCCAGAAGTATCATTAAATATTTACCCATAAAAAAGAATGCTAATTTTTGTTTTTGCCAATTTTTTGGGAAATGCAAAGCAAAATTCAAAATTTCGTATGAAGGGTAAACTTTTAAAATCTTTGTCATGGTAATTTGGGTTTGTGTCAATAATCATGCAGACCATGACGCTGCCAATGCTTGTTTGCCCCACCTTCACCTTACTAGTACCACAATCCACTTGTTCCACGATACTTCCAAGTTCCAAGTTCCATGATCCATCTCACAGTTTCGCACTTAATGGAAATAAATGCGGAAGGTGAACATAAATGTTTACCTAGAGATGATGGACTAGATTCACACGTTCCCAATGCCCATTTTCACATACAAAGAATCATGCAACTTGAGCCTCCCTGCCCTCGACCCCTCAATACTCACCCATATTATCCAACCCCATATAAATGAAAACCTCCCTACCACATGCTTGATTTGATTAGGGTAATGGGGGGACGACTCATGCTTTTTGTTTGGGGAATGGGACTTTTAGGAGCCAAAAGATTTACCCCAAAACGCAACATCATTGGCACACAAGCAGTTTGTGCAACTACCTTCATTTTGTCTTTGGAATATTTACCTGGACTGGGAGTGAGGATGGTAGTATATGAGTCATACTTACATTACTATGATGTTGTCTTTCCATTCGACTAGAGTTGTGTGTAAGTTGTAGCTGCATGAAACATGTCAGTTCGAACCTCAGAGTATGGACTCTTAGACTCAATACCCAGATTTCGATTGAGAAACAAAAAATCAAATTCCTCTTTCACGGTCAAACCAAAAATCCAGGGTCACAGACGAAAACATATTTTACTAGCCAATATTATAAAGCAAGGGCTTTCAAGTTTCAATATCCAGGTTTGCAGTTCTCGTTTCAAGTTTGAAATTTCTATTGAAGTTAACATAAATCTTTGCTAGTAGATAATTTACAGAGAACATACAACTGTTTTAAATCAAAGTCATTTCTCGTCCAAAATTTGAAAATTTGGCAGAAATACTTCTTCTGCGTATCCTTTTCCATGTCGAGATATGAATAGAGATTAACCAAAATTTTAACAATGAACCATCCCATTCATTTCAATTATTTTCCATTGCATCAAAAACCCATTTCAAATCCAAATTTAAAATATGTTCCGAGAAGTTATATTATCTTATGTAATGAGAGAAACTAGTGTTCTGTAAGCTCGAATGGTGTAAAATTGTTGATGCTTGTTTATAGAGCACTTACATACAATAGAGAATCATTTTACATCAAAATTTGCTTGGTCCAAAATTTATGAAATGTATAGAAAACAAGAGAGATTTATTTTCTCTTCTAATTATTAATTACGATACCAAGAGTTGAATAGAGAGAGAGCTTCAAGACCAATCTCAAATTCATTTTGGCCTGTTTACATACTGATCAACCTTAAAAGTTAAAATCTCCCCCGACCACCCTTTTTACATACATAATTTACATACTCAAAATAGTGCCATGATTCGGATTTATGAGCAGAGCGAAATGAATAACAAACTGAATACAATAACACAAAGATACAGAGGACAACAACATATATCCAGTGAACAATAACTTATATTGAATAAATAAAATAGGTTGAAACTATAAAACTGCAAAATTGAAAACAACTTGCTCGAATGGTGGTAGCTATCTTTGAGAAGAGATGTGGTTGCTACGCGCATCCATCTAAGCAAAATGATTACAATGAGGCTCCAGAGACCTTTTTAACATTACTCATGAATGCCAAAACCCTAGACATCCAAAAACCTAATCCTAGGAGATGAAACACCAAAAGTTATGTGGTCCCTGATGGGTAAGTTGGTACCTCAACTTCTCAGGGTTGTACCTTTTGCACATGACCTCCATTTTAGGTGTGTGATAGCCCGTTGGAAAGGTATTTCTAGAACTACACATTACACCATCAAACTTTGACTTCGTCTACAGTTTGATTGTGGCAAGCCAAAAAAACACTGTTTAGGGCCCCAAAATGGCCCTGGAAGTACAAAAAGATGTATTGACATGAAAACTTCCAAAAAAATCCAGTTGGATTAGGTGGGAGACCACCAATATCCACCTAGAAGCTGTGTAGGGATTCAGACATCCCCAGAAGTATAGAACCCACAATTATAAAGAAATACAAAAGAATGTGTTGAACTAAAAACTATCAAGAGAAGCCAGCTGGAATAGGTGGGTGGCCACCAATATCCACCTGGATCGGTTATCCCCCATTAGGAAGCAATGTTCTCCAATGCGTTGAGTACCCCCATTAGGTGAGGAAATTTCTGCTGAATTTGGTTCCGGGTGAGCCACTTGCCTTGGTGCAGGAGCTGCGCTGCCTTGACAACCAGATAAAGCTAGGTAATCTGCTGGTGAGTGCCCTTGACCCGTGTGTCCACTATCTTATCAGTGGAGGCTTGGTCCATGTAGTCATGGTTGAGCTTTGTTGGTGTCAACTGTTCTGTGATCTTCGAGGTGTCCAATAATGGTGGAAAATATGGCCCAAGGAGGTCCACATTGAACACTGGGTGCAAGCCAAGGAAGGGGGGAGTCTTGAGCTCAAAAGCATTGTCACCCACAACCTTGGTGATAGTGTAAGGCCCATAGCGAAGTGGACAGATCTTTCGATGGGGCCTTGTAAGGCGTTCTTTCTACAAATGTAACTATACCTTGTCTCCCACCTGAAACTTGTGGGATACCCGGTGTTGATCATGGTGCTGCTTGTACTTAGCATTGGATTTATGAAAAACCTCATGGACTTGTTGGCGGATGTGCGGAATTCACTCAATGAATCTAGTGGCTTTGTCGGCCTTAGACTGAACATGAGAATAGTCTATCTGTGTGGTTGCAAGAGGTAGTGCAACATCAATGGGAACCAAGGGTTGGAATCCCATCCCCACCTGAAAGGGGCTATGGTCGGTGGAGCTATGGAGAGCCATGTTTTAGCCGTGATGAACATAGGGAAGACTCTCATCCCATGTACGCAAATGATTAGAGTTATACATGTGCAGGATGTGCACAATCATCCAATTGACGACCTCTGTTTGGCCATCAGTTAGAGGGTGGAAGGCAATGGACTTAGTGAGCTTGGTGTCCAACATTGACTAGAGACTCGACCAAAATGCGCTGAGGAACCTGCTATTCCGATCATAGATGATGGTCTGTGGTATCCCAAAATGGACCCACACTCGTTCGAAGAAGAGATTGGTAGTATTTTCCACTGTGATGCTCTTCTTGCAGGTTGTTAGAATGACCATCTTTGACAACCGATCAACCACCACAAATACGAAATCATTGCCTTGCTTGGTGGAAGAAAGGCCAGACATGTAATCCATAGAGATGGATTCCCAAGGCATCTTGGGAGTAGGAAGAGGGGTGTATAAGCCTTTCTTCTTGATGACTGGCTTGGAAATGGCACAAACAATGCAAGATCTGATATACTTGCTGACATATTTTCGAAGTTTGGGCCAATAAAAATGTTTTCATAGAGCGACCATAGTTTTCTCCACACTAAAATGTCCTGCCATCCGACTGTAGTGAGTGTCCAAAATCAGCTTTGCATGCTCACTGGTAGGAACATAGAGATGGCCTAGATGGCATAACAATCCATCCTGAATGTGAAAATCGGTGACATTCGTGCATGTACCTAAGAGTTGATAGGTGGTGGTGAAGTCAGGATCTCGCTAATAAAGTTGGGGCCACTCAGATGCCTCATACCCATAAGAATGAAGCATGGTGGTGAGTGCAGCCACGGGAGGTTGAATAAGGTAGTCAACGACACGATTTGTGCTCCCTATCTTATACTTGATGTTGATATGGAACTGCTGCAGGTATGTGGACCACTTTTTATGGCAGTCATTATGCAACTTCCCTTGTGTCTGTATGAACTGCAGAGGCTTGTGATCAGTGTGGATGATTGTCTCCTTCCCCAAAATGTAATGTTTCCATTGATGACAAGATTTCACAATGAAATACATTTCCTTGTCATAGGTGGGGTATTTTCGGACGGTATTTGAGAGTGTCTCACTATGGTATGCTACTGGATGACCATTTTGAGTGAGAACTATGCCTACAACATAATCAGATGCATCGGTCTCAATCTCGAACGGTTGTTTCATATTGGGTAAGGAGAATACTAGAGTTGAGCACACGCGATGATTCAGATCATCTTGTTGTTGTGCCTTCCCCATGTGAACTTTTCCCTGTCACCGCCCTTGGTAACTTGGTTGAGGGCCCATGCAATATGGGAGAATCCTAACATGAATAGTCGATAGAAGTTGGAAAGTCCCAAGAAGCTCCAAAGCTCGGTTAGTGTGGTCGAGGATGGCCAGTCATAGATGACTTGGATCTTAGCTAGATCCGCATGTACCCCATGCTCATCAACAATGTAGCCCAAGTATTGGACCATGTTCATGCCAAAGGATCATTTTTCCAAGTTGGAATATAGTTTGTGCTATCGCAGAGTGCTCAAAACTTGTTGAATATGCTGCATGTGCTCCTCCCAAGTTATGCTGAAGATGAGGATGTTATCCAGATATACCACCACAAAAGAGTTGGTGAAGGGTCTCAATACATCATCCATCAACCTCATGAAAGTGGTTGGTGCATTTGTTAAGCCAAAGGGCATGACCAGCCACTCGAAGAGACCTTCTTTAAATTTGAAAGATGTCTTCCATACATTAGTCGGTTCGATGGGAACCTGGTGGTAGCCAGACTTTAGGTCAATCTTGTTGTGATTTTGTACTGGTTCCTGACTACGATTTTGTTTAATTCTCTGTAATCAATGCAGAGCCACCGGGTCCCGTCTTTCTTATGCACCAGTAAAATCGGGCTTCCGCAAGGGGAGGAGCTGGGTTTGATGTTCCCCTTTTGAAGCAACTCTTAGATATGATGCTTTATTTCATCATTTCCCATCAACGAGCGACGATAGAGTGTTCCATTAGGCAGAGGTGCATCGGGGGTTAGATCATTTGGATGCTTGACTTGGAAGTGCGTCGGTACCCTGGTGGGTGAGGAGAATATGTCTATGTACTCTTCTACGATCCCGTCCACTTGATTCTGCTGCAAAGAGAGGCTCTGTGTAGAGGCCATGGATGTGGCAATGACCTTCTACTTAGTGTGAACATGGATAAAAAAAAAGACGAACTTCCCTATCTGTGAAATGACCTTACTTCATTGCTTAGCAAAGATTAAAGAAATAAAGGTAAGCGACACTACCTTTGGTATCCTGTACAATTGTCTACCCAAAGTAATAATAACACTGCATGGTCTAGACTCATATACAACATGTTGCTTCCACAAATATGGCTTTCCTAAAAAAACATCACAAACTTCAAGGGGAGAAATATCACACAATACCTCGTCTTTGAAGGGCTTGATGCAGTAGGGAAGATGACACTATTTGCTGATGCGAATATCTCTTTCTTGGTGAAGCCAACCAATGGTGTAGGGTTGCGGGTGTGATATTATTGATAGGTCCAACCGCTTGATGACCTCTACTGAGATCATGTTCTTCTGGCTACCGCTATTGACAATGAAATGAAGCAGATCCCCCTTTACCCATATTTGTGAGTGAAAGAGGCGTTCCCCTTCCTTTAGTTATTTTGGTTCACTTGGATAGACTTTGGTGGTAGAAACAATGGCGATGGGTTCGACATCGATAGTTCACTTCCCTCCTTCTGGATTTGATTCAGAGTCAAAATCTTCCTTTGATTCAGAAGCTTTCATATTGGCCACCAATGACTACTTGGAGTAACATTCTTCAGTGTTGTGCCAAGGGATTTTATGGTATTCACACCACTTTCCCATGTCCTTCTTCGACTTCTCATTACCCTTCTTGTGTTGCGGATTGGACTGGTTGTCCTGAGAGTGGCCATCTTTTCTCTGTCTCTTGTTTTGTGGGTTGGGGCCGCCTTTTCCCTACTTCGACTGTGAGGAGTTTGCAGATTCAAACTCTCGCCTCTTCTGCTTAAATTTTTGTTCAATCTTGACAACATATTTATAATCCACACCTAATGATGCGATGTCTAGAAACTCCATTTTTGTTTGAATATATCTATGCAGACAACCGCGATATTTAAGCACTAGATGTCATTTAGAGTCTATGATACCCAATTTGGTGCGTAGGGTATGGAAAATATTGGTGAAATATGGTACTGTCTGGTCCCTTTCCGGACGCAACATGGTCCATCTTGTGTACTGGTGCTCGTAGCTTCCAACATGGTAGTACTATTATTTAATGGTATCCATGAATGAATCCCATCTGGGGCGACCGTGAATATTGCAGATTCCTCTATGGCCCTTTGCTCAGATTAAGTATCCCTTCAGTCCTTAACATGGGGGAGGACCTTGAGGAGTGAAAAAGTAATCATTTCCCTGCCAGAAAAATTGTGGACTAAAAAATACCCTTTGAGCAGATTCATCCATTTATCTACAACATCCATATCTATCAGTCCTTCAAATAATGGAATATCAAAATTTACTTGTACCTTGAAGGGGGTTGCATGGCCGATTAATGAAGATGCATCTCCTGTGGGAAGCTGCCAAAGGATCTGTGCAAAGTTGTCCATCATTTCTTTCCTTTGTCGCACAAGGGATTCCTTGAGCAACATTTTAAAAGGATATCTTGCTCCATCATCTTTCTTTTCGTCCCCCATGGGTTGTTTTTGGGCTCGACACGACCGATCTTTCAAAGGCTCGATTGGTTCGAGTCCCAACTTCTTGTACCCAAATCTTGTCGGGGACATGCACAAAGAAAACTAAATGAAGAGAAGACCACTCTGATACCACTAATATAGATTTATGAGCGGTACGAAATGAATAACATACTGAATACAATAACACAAAGATACAAGAACAACACAAAATATCCAGTGAACAATAATTTCTATTGAATAAATAAAATAGGATGAAACTATAAAACTGCAAAACTGAAAACAACTTGCTCGAATGGTGGTAGCTATCTCTGAGAAGAGATGTGGCTACTATGCACATCCATTTGAGCATACTGATTACATTGAGGCTCCAAAGGCCTTTTTAACATTACTCATGAATGCCAAAACCATAGACATCCAAAAACCTAACCCTAGGATATGAAACACCAAAAGTTGTGGGCCCCGATGGGTAAGTTGGTACCTCAACTTCCCGGGGTCATAAATTTTGCATACGACCTCCATTTTAGGTGCGTGATAGCCTGTTGGAAAGTTATTTTTGAGAACTACACATTATGTCATCAAAATTTGACTATGGAAAGCCAAAAAAACACTGTTTAGGGCCCCAAAAGGGCCCTAGAAGTACAAAAATATGTA
Source organism: Picea engelmannii (assembly GCA_009831015.1). Taxonomy (NCBI): domain Eukaryota; kingdom Viridiplantae; phylum Streptophyta; class Pinopsida; order Pinales; family Pinaceae; genus Picea; species Picea engelmannii. The sequence continues at coordinate 366,557 of ML787781.1, forward strand.
CTGACATGAAAACTTCCAAAATAGGCCAGTTGGATTAGGTGGGCGACCACCAATCTCCACCTAGAAGCTGTGTAGGGATTTAGACATCCTCGAAAGTGTAGAACCCACAATTACAAAGAATTATAGAAGAACGTGTTGAACTAAAAAATTTCAAGAGGAGCCAGTTATAATAGGTGGGTGGCCAACAATATCCACTTGAATCATGCCATTTGTTTTTTGCAATCTGAATGTTTGAACTAAACCATTGGATATACTAATGGTGTGTGAATCCCAATCCATTTATGGTTTGTGGTATACCTTCATTTCTTTTCATTCCTATTTGTCTTCCCATAGGATCACCATGTGAGAAATGAGAAAAACAATGCCCAAAAGCAATGCCTTGTGAAATTTGTACATTTTTTGTGGTCAACCTTAAATAAGTAGGTGGTCTAAAAACATGCAATCGAAAAGGCTTGAAGGTTTGTAGTATACCTTCATTTATGTGCCTCGCTATTTGTCTTTTCTCATGATGTTTTACCCTCTTGACATGCCTACAACATTCAATCACTTCACTATGGAGTTCATATCCATGCTCAAAATGTCTGGGCCATTGTATTCCCATCAAGTTGCACAACATTGATTCTTCCTCATTTGGTGTATGCTTTATCTTACAAGACTTGCATGAGATACCATTCTCCTTTTCGAATTTGGGTTTAACTTATAGTAAATAAAAGGAATTGTAGAAAAAATTACTGCAGGAAATATATTAAAAGTCAACCAATATCAACATTAGACCCACTTTGCAAATTTAAACTAGAAACAAATCAATCTGTTCATTGAAAGGATGGAAGTACCTTGAAATGAATTTATATGTCTTGCAAGTTCCCAAATGGAAAGTACCACCACAATTAGCCCCTTTTCCACTTCTATTAGTACACCTAGGATAATCTTCTGTATGAAAATCAACCGCTTCTTTCAAGAACAAGCCACATTTTTTAACCTATTTCTCTAACTTCCACTTATTCTAGGGCTCGTTCTCCTTGTGGGTCACAGACTCACATGAATTTCTCCACTTTTGGTCAACTTAGTCCTCACACTCTTAAAAAACATCTTTACCAAGTGACGATACTTCCTGCCGATCATGGAAAATCAACAAATTGAGCTACATTTAAAAAAAAAGGTTCAATTCTAAAAGAAGAATAGAGAGTTAGAGAGAAAGAGACAATTTGTTTTGACAATCTTGAACCCATATTTTAGAACTTTTGTTATGGATTTACCAACTGCATTGAATTTTTTTAATGAAAACATTTTTTTGATTGAATCATGGGAAACAAATTCATAACCATATTGGGTCTATGTTTTCAGATACCCACAAGAAGAATCCCCATTTTTAAATCCTATTGTCAAGAACATGGCAGCTCCAAAAATTTAGTAAAAATCAACCCTCTTTTGCATACACACAAAAGTAAAAGGGTAGATCATTCTTTAAGAAAGCATTTAATGACAGGTTTTGGATTAGAATTCCATTTTTTTCTTGAAAATAGCCTTACCATTCTCTTATCCCCTAAAAACTACATCTTAGTGAGGCCATCAAGCATAATTTGTTGGCACCTAAAGTTTTGGGTAAGTTTGTGCGCGTGCACAAATCATTCATGCATGCAAGTGAGTGAACAAATGGTTCTGTTGTTGGGACTTGAAGGTTTTGTATTGCATGATGAAGGGAGAGAATGAGGTGGAATCCATCTCGGGAGGAAATACAAGATTGGTTAACTATGAAGGAAGATGAGTTTTCTTAACAAGAAACTCATGGTCTAATAACCAACATGGAATGTTGGAAGGATAGGTATATGCACATTGAATTGCACGAGGATTTCTTTGCTGAGTTTCCATGTTTGTTGTATGAGTAGTTGAAGAGGAAAACCACTACTAACACTGTTTTGAGGCCCCAAGAACCACTGGTTTGGGACCAGACTACACTTGATTGGTTGAAGGCATTGGATAACAAGTGGGATTGAGAAATTGATTTCCAGTTTTCTCGAGTGAAGGAAGGATACATTATTGAGTTTTCTATGGAATACATTGATTCTTTTAGCGAGGATAGAAGAAAGTTTGCTGAAGGTCCTTGAAAAATATGCAGCTAGAAGAAATTTCGTTTTGGATCAAGATGTTATTTGTTGAGAAAGGATTGACGCGCATGGAGCTAGATAGGGTGGCCGAGTAGACCCCCCTAGTGTTGGGGGGGGATGAAAAGAAGGGGGAAAAGAGAGAGAGAGGAGTGTTATGGGATAAAATCTCATAGGGATCTCACAACATGGATGGCAAGATATCCCTAGGATCTACCTATTGATCCTAGACAGAAAGAGCTATATTTATTTGGTATTCTTAGATCTAAGATAAGCAATTTCTATTATACCAAGAGATGATATATTAGCATACCTTATCATTGAAGGATGTCCTTGTGTATCCTAGATGTTGCAGCTCCTGAGATGCAAATCCAACTACTGCAACTTGCTTTCCGCACACAAGAAACAAACAACACCAATATCTTTATTCTCCTAGTGTTAGAAATCACTACTTCTATTTAGATATAATCTGATATATCAATCACAAGATCAGATCCAAGAATTTTCAAAATGAGATCCAAATCATTTGGGGAAAACCATCGATCTATAGATTAAAATGAAGAAATTACATCAAGCTCATACCTTTGGATGTAGATGCAATTCTCCTTTGTCTCCTTGCTCCTCCTCAGATTCTTGATCAGGCCAGACACTATGATTTCTGGCTGTTGTGAATAGGAAAATCCCCTCTTCAAATGGACAACATAACTCTGTCAAGATGATTCTCCCCCAAGCTCAATACTAACCTTCATTATATAGATCCTTGGAAGAGGCTTGGGAGAGATTCTATATCTTCTAGAACCTAATAGAAACTCGAATGATGTGAGTTCCTAGGATCATGACACAAATATACAACTCACACATCGCTTAGCTCTTCGCAACTTGTCGAATCTAGAAATTTTGACAGATAGTCACTTGTTTCACTACATGTGTCCAATGACTATAGTCGCTTGATGTGTCCTATGTGTCCAGTGACTATCCTAAAAAAGGCCCCAAATCTCAAGAAAGAGATGTGTCTTGACAATCAACTACTATTGGATTCCCTTCTGACTTGTAGGGTGTAAATTGAGGCTATAACAAATGCCTGCTAATGTGTGAGGTTGGGAAAGGAATGGATGGTGGAAAAAAATTACAATAAAATAGTGTCCATGTGAGGCAACGTGAGGAGAGGGAAAAGGAGGTCCAGAAGTCAAAGAAGTCCAACTATCAAACACCAAATATGAAAGAATATATAGACCATCCCCTAGGTATACATACTCAAACTCTAAAGAGCATGGCCGCCAAAACATACATCGCAGATTCATGATATGAAATGCCAGACCACGACCATGAAAGAATACATGGTGGATCCATGTCATCAATAATATCATATCCATAAGACAATACAATGTGGATCTATGTCATGAACACAATCATATCCACCAACAAATACAACATGGATCTATGACACACCACATAGATATCAGGAAGACAACGAGCATTGAGGAGAGTGCCCTTGAAGTCTTCAAAGTAATCATATACAAGTGACTATACTCAATCTCAATTTGGGAGGGGATATTGTAAAGGGATGATGTGTCCCCATACCCAAGGTATTTGTCCCAAACCCCGATGGTACAAATCTATGACATGCGAGTAGATGAGCTGATGTAGGGCATGGTAGAAACCATCTGATTACCGATCATTGATGTATACCATTAACATACACGAGGGGACCCATTGATGATGAAGATGGACCTCAAGGTACCTAGAACAATCTAGTGAGTCTCAATAGATTATTTGATGTCGAACACTCATAGAATCAATCAATCGGGAGTCAATGATGTAAACCCATTTTCAATCACGAGGAGGCCTTCCACTGAGGACTACGATCTCCAAGGTAGGAGTTGGTTTATAGATCCTTCTTCTAGATAATGTGCTGAATTCGATATGAAGAGACCCATCGAAGGAGGTCCTTAATGTATCCCCCATCAATCGACACAAAACATACATCAATAGATGATGTGAAGAGAGAGTATCACAAAGTACCATTGACACATGGATGGACAACTCATAAATTCAAAAGAACAACAGATGTCCAAATTAGGATTAAAATTCGCTTGAAAATATAGCACGACACAATGGTGACTTGGCAGCAAGAAAAAAGAGTTGGAATAATATAGTGTAACAACACATGAGGCATTGAATTACTCTCCACGATGACTGGAAGAGTAACTAGCTGAAGGAGTATATTTGACTCATATTACTGGGATGACTCCTAGGAAATATAAAACCCACTGTATGATGAGGACTCAAACAAATTCCATGTTCAAGGGTGACTTGAATGTCACTGCCATTTTGAGAATAGACCAATGGTGAAAAACCACCCACTCTTTTTTTTCTTTTTGGTATTTTTGGCCTCCTTCATGGTTTAATGAGCGCGAAAGAGGAATAAACGTATGCTCAATATGTACCTTTTTCATTTCCTTTTACGATTCCTAAAAAGAGATAAAAGTATACTCAACAATGCATTTTTTGTGTTCTTTTATGAGTTTGAAAAAGAGATAAAAGTATACTCGACCAGAGAGAATAATTTGCTTAAGAAAATGCTCCTATGTCCCAAGCGCATCAAACGGACCTAAGCAAGATGAATGTAAATGGTACAAGAAATTGAGATCCACTATTAGTAGTGGTTCTCTCCATGGGTAGATGGATGCAAAACTAAGGCCAAATAATGCAAGAGGTAGATGGTCAAGGTTACTATAATAGTGGTAACATGGATCTGGGAAAACGACATCGTAGGAGCGGGAGGCATGACACCAACAACAAATTCATAGGTGACCATTAAGCAACCATAATTTTTTTTGGAACCCCCACGATATATGGTTAGCGTATAGACGAAGATAGAGAATAATGAGGCTCAATCATCAAGTCATGGCAGGGTTAAAGGAGGGATCTTAGGCTTACATGAAATCACATCATGGGCATCGAATGGAAATCCGAGTGCCAACTAGGACACCCATGAAGGGTAGGAACTACTGAATAGGTTACAAAATGAAAACATAATGGCTAATGTCGCAACCCGACGAGATCGAACCTAAGGCATAGTGATGGAAAAATGAAAAATTAATAATGCAATACAATGAATGCAGGGAAAAACCTATCCCTATATGCCAGTTTGGGAACACATATCTAAAATTCAATGGAAGTTTCCATCTTCATAGAAACAATAATCTTGTCAACACATGTAAACTAGATTCCATGGGTCAAAATGCATAATGAAATCTCAAAAAAAAATATTTTTGTTTTTTTTGGATATGATATATGCAAAACAAAAAACAATTACACCACACACCTATGTACAAGGCCCTGCACATTCTAATGATTTACGTGAAGTAGAGCCCATTTCTAGGCTTCGACCAAGGATATTTTTCATAATCAATGAACACAGGAGCCTATGTTGGCATCATATGGTTTACCATGTCGGGGCCATGCCACATATGAATAAATCTTTGCGACTGAAGATACTCATCAAGAGTGGTGTTGTGAGCTACAACAAGTCCTTTATGGGACCCATCAATAAATAAAGGAGGTACAAAATGAAAATAGTCAATGGAAGGGGTAGTATATAATTAGGTTGCAAGTTATGAAAAAGATAACCGAGGAAAAAAAGGGTCAAGACTGGGAGGTCTGCTGGATATCCCAACAAATTCCCCCAGTATTGGATCAAGACTCATCATGCTAATTCTCATCAGTTCTGAACTAGGGAGGATGGATTCTAGATGATGCTCATATTCCCTGGGCTTATCTATGGAAGCCATGACTTCCAAGATGACCTTTTATGAAGGAAACTCAAAATCAAGGGAGTCATGTGAACTGGGAGATCCAACATCCCATATGGGTGAAGTAGGATGATCACACTCAATATGAGGATGGAGTCACTGATCAATATCATCATATGTTGATGGGATTGTCGGATTGACAACCTTGACTGCGGTGAGCGACCTGGATGCTCCATAGGATTCAAAATCCTCTGGATGGGGTGCAAAAGGATCAACATACTGAAGGGATCCACTGGTATATGAGGAAATAATGTTGATAGGAGCGATAGTTGGAGTAGAAGAAGGTGAGGGAAGGGGAAATATACCCATAAGTGAAGGATATTTGAACATCCCCACACCAACGTTCATGTAATAATGCCGAGTATCATCAAAAAAGGGTATGTTTGACCTTGCATTGGATCCAAGCTCCGGGGTGAAAAACAAAAGTTGATCATTTGTCACTATTTTCCCTTGATGAGGGAAGTGTAAGACCCTAAATACCGACGAGACAACTACAATAATCTCATAGAACCAAGTACGCATGAGTAGCAAATTGTACTCAAGAGGTGTGTCAACTACCTCCATGAAAACATAGACAATCTTACCACCTAACAAAATGGGTAAGGTGGTGATTATTCCATGAGGATAGAATGTGTTCCCATCAAATTATTTCAAAAGTATAGCATATGGGTCGAGCTTAGGATAGTGGAAGACCTTCCAACAAGAAATAAACATGATGTTGTTGGTTGTGGAGCCTGATTATCTTCCCGATTCAGATGTTTGTTTCAGTTCTTCTTGGACCCCATTCCCTAACGGGGGTGTATGGGGGATTTCCCCCCACAACTGTCGCCAGAGGGGTCCAAGGGGGGGGGGGGACGAAATTTTTTGTAGCTCCCCCCTGGCGGGGGAACCAAAGAGAAATATTGGGAAAAATTTCCTTGTAAAAAATTGTAATTTCATAGTCAATATGGATCGTTCATTATAAGGTCGCAGATCTAGCGGTAGAAGTTATTTTTAGGGTTTTTTTCCCTGTAAGGAAACCCTCTCTTATGAGGGAATTGTATCGCGGCTATGTATTATTGTGAATATTGTATTCTGGGAGAGGATAATATGAGAGAAATAAGAGTAAGTTACAACGGGTGTGTTGTAGGTTGTATCCCATCATTTTTTGGATAAAAATAAAGGAAGGACCTGGCAATTTCTCTGGTGGACGTAGCCCACACTGGGTGAACCATGTATATTTGTGTCTATTTTATTGTGTATCTTTTGTGTTTTATTTCTGCATTTATTTTATTTTATTTCTCTGCGATCTTGTTTTTCTAACAACTGGTATCAAAGCGAAAGGTAAATCGCAGGAAAAAAGGGTTCCTGGTTCGAGTGGGGAGCAATGGAGGAAGATGGAAAGTTTAGGGTCGAAAAATTTAACGGCCAAAACTACCAGTTATGGAAGATGCAGATGGAAGATTATTTATATCAGAAGGATCTATTCCTACCATTGGGTGGAATAGCAAAGAAGCCAACGACCATGAAGGAAGAAAAATGGGAGGTTCTTGACATAAAGGCACTAGGAACAATATGGCTGATCCTGACAGCGTTGGTGGCTTTCAATATTTCAAAAGAAAAGACAACAAAGGAACTGATGGGAACATTAGATAAACTATACGAAAAACCCTCGATGTCCAATAAGGTATTTCTAATGAAGAGATTATTTAATATGAAGATGTCAGAAGGTGGGTCTATTGCAGATAATTTAAATGAATTTAATACGGTTACTTATCAACTAAGTTCTGTAAAAGTGGACTTTGATGATGAGGTCAGGTCTCTTCTAATCCTGTGCTCATTGCCAGAAAGATGGAATGGCTTGGTTATGGATGTAAGTAACTCTTTCTCTGGTTCAAACACTCTAAAATTTGATGATGTTGTTGGTGTTATCCTTAGCTAGGAAATGCGACGGAAAAGCACAGGTGAGACATCAGGTAGTGTGTTGACTATGTAAAATCGGGGAAGACAAAAGGATAGAGGAAAGGGCTTAGGAAAATGTGTGAATTCTAGGAAGGAAAGATCCAAATCCATACTGGGAAATATAGAGTGCTGGAATTGTTGGAAGAAAGGACATCTGAAGAAAGACTGCAGAGCTCCAAATAAACAAAGAGATGGACAACAAGAGAAAAATCAAGAAGCAAATGTAACAGGTGATGTGTTACAAGATGATTTGATTATTTCTGTAGATAATATTTCTGAGTCTTGGGTAGTAGATTCAGGGGCTTCATTTCATGCCACACCCCATAGGAAATTTTTTCTAGATTATGTTCAAGGTGATTTTGGACAGGTTCATTTGGGTGATGATGCACCATGCAAAATTGTTGGAATGGGAAAGGTACAAATAAAGAAAAAGAATGGAAACTAATGGTTTTTGAAAGAGGTAAGACATGTTCCATATCTAAGGAAAAGTCTAATTTCAAATGGGAATTTGGAAAGTGAAGGTTGTATATCTATATTTACAGATAAGGCGTGGAAGGTCACCAAAGGATCACTTGTGATATAAAAAAGAGAGAATGTAGGTACATTGTATTTATGTACTGGTAATACTGACTCTTCTATCTCTTTAGCTTCTATGGGAGTGGATACAACACTGTGGAATCATAGGATTGGACACATGAGTGAAGGGGATGCAGATACTTCACAAAATAAATTTGTTGCCATATATTAAACAAATTAATTTGGATTTCTGTTAGCATTTTGTTTATGTAAAACAAAAGAGAGTCAGATTTCTTAGAGTCAGAAAAGAAAATAAGAGTGAAAGGTTAGAGCTTGTGCATACATATGTATGGGGACCAACTCAGGTATCATCTCTTGGTGGCTATCGTTATTATGTTACTTTAATTGATGATGCAACTAGAAAAACTTGGGTTTATTGCATTCGACAAAAATATAATGTTTTTGATACTTTTAAGAAATGTAAAGCTTTGGTTGAGAATGAGACAACAAAAAGGTTGAAGTGTCTCAGATCAGACAATGGAGGTGAATACTGCACTGAGTCGTTTGATGATTATTGTTCATACCACGAGATTTGTAGAAAGAAGACAGTTTCATGAACACTACAAGAAAATGGTGTGTCAGAAAGGATGAACATGACCATCATGGAGCGTGAAAGGAGTATGAGATTGCATGCAGTGTTTCTCTTATAGTTTTGTGCAGATGTTGTAGATACTGTTGTTTACTTGATAAACAAAGGACCTTCAAGTTCTTTGGATGGTGGCATTCTAGAGGGGGCATGGATAGGAAAAAAGGTAAACTATTCTTTCTTCAAGACATTTAGTTGTGAAGCATTTGTCCATATTGATAAAGAAAATATAACAAAGCTTGAGGAAAAATCCAAGAAGTGTACCTTTATTGGATACAATGTTAATGATTTTGGTTTTCTCTTATGGGATTATGAAAATTGAAAAATCATTAGGAGTAGATATGTCATAGTCAATGAGAAGCTCATGTACAAAGATCAGTTGTAGGGAAAAAAACATGAAAAATAAAAACCATAATACACAGTGCTTGATGAGATCACTGAAAAAGAAATTCCAAGGGTACCAGAAAATCAAAATGTACAACAACAGGAGCATAACGTACCTCAAACTCCTGCAAGTGTTGTTAGAATATATACCAGGTTAAGTAGACCCCTTGAACGATACTCTCCTTCATTGTATTATTTATTGTTGACTGATTCTGGTGAACCAGAATGTTATGAAGAGGCAATGCAGGTAGACACTAAAAAGATGTGGGAGCAAGGCATGAAAGAGGAAATGGATTCCTTGGTAAATAACCAGACTTGGGACTTGGTTCAGTTTCCTACAGGAAAAATAACAATTCAGAATAAATGGGTTTACTAGTTGAAGGAAGAAGATGGAGGAAAAAAGTGGTATTTGTTGTAAATGGGTTTGCACAAAAGAAATGTATATATTTTGATGAAATATTTTTTCCCATTGTTAAGATAACTTCAATTAGGACTATTTTAAGTATTATGGCAATAAAATATTTCATCTTGAACATTTAGATGTAAAACAACTTTTCTCCATGGGGTTTTGGAGGAAGAGATTTATATGCAGAAGCCATAGGGGTATGAGGTCAAAGGGAAGGAAAATTCGGTATGTAGGTTGAAGAAGAGCGTGTATGGCCTAAAGAAAGATCCAAGGCAGTGGTATTTGAAGTTTGGCAGGTTTATGACGGAACAAGGTTATAGTAGATGTCATTCTGATCACCTTGTTTATTTTAAAAGGCTAGAAAATGGAAGCTATATTATATTGCTATTGTATGTAAATGACATGCTTGTTGCAGGGTCTAATATGCAGGATATAAATGTGCTTAAGAAGAAACTGGGTAATTCATTTGCGATGAAGGATTTGGGTGCTGCAAAGAAAATCCTTGGTATGAGAATAACAAGAGACAGGAAAAATCGCAAATTGACATTGTCTCAGGGTGAGTACATAGAGAAGGTGTTAGAGAGGTTTAGAATGCATAATGAAAAACCAGTTAGTACACCTTTGGCCAACCATTTCAAATTAACTAAGGAAATGTGTCCCAAGACACATGATGAGATATAATACATGTCCAGGGTCCCTTATTCATCAACCGTTGGAAGCTTGGTGTATGCGATGGTTTGCACAAGACTAGATATTGCACATGCAGTGGGAGTTGTGAGTAGGTATATGAACAATCCAGGTAAAGAACATTGGGAGGAAGTAAAGTGGATTCTCAGGTATTTGAGAGGTACTTCTACTCATGCATTATGTTTTGGAGGTTCAAACACTGTTCTACATGGATATGTTGATTCAAATATGGCAGGTGATAAAGATAGCAGGAGGAGCACCACATGGTATGTTTTTTTTGTAGGTGGAACAAAAGTAAGTTGGATTTCAAAACTACAAAATGTTTTTTCACTTTCAACAACAAAAGTAGAGTATGTTGCTTCTATAGAGGCTAGTAAAGAAATGATTTGGTTACAAAGGTTTATGAAAGAATTGGGAAAGAAGCAGGAGAATAATAGGTTGTACTTTGATAGTGAGAGTTCCATTCATCTTGCAAAGAAATCAACCTTCCATTCAAATACTAAGCATATACAACTCATGTACCATTTCATATGATCCGTCTTGGAAGATGAAAATTTGAGGTTGGAAAAGATACATACTAGCCAGAATCTTGCAGACATGTTAACAAAGGGAGTAACTAGGGAGAAATTGATTTCCTACTCAGTTTCAGTTGGGCTTCAAGCATGAAGATGAATATGAGAAATTTTCCAGGTCCAAGGTGGAGTATAGTCCAACAAGTACAACAACAGTGGATTTGTTGTGATTAGTCTCCAAGTGGGAGATTGTTGGTTGTGGATCCCAATTATCTTCTTGATTCAGATGCTTTATTCAAATGTTCTTGGACCCCATTCCCTAACGAGGGTGTGTGGGGGGGCTTCCCCCCAAAAAACTATCGCCAGGGGGGTCCAAGGGGGGGCGATGACAATTTTTGTAGCCCCCCCTGGTGGGGGATTCATGGGCAGTGCCCCTGAAAAGAAATACTGGGAAAAAATGCCTTGTCAAATATTGTAATTTCATATTCAATATGGACCGCACATTATAAGGTCGCAGATCTGATGGTAAATGTTTTTTTTAGGGTTTTTTCCCCTAAAATAAAACCCTCTCTAATGAGGTAATTGTATTGCGGCTGTGTATTATTGCGAGTATTATATTCTGAGAGAGGAGACTATGAGATAAAGAAGAGGAAGTTACATTAGGTGTTATGTAGGTTGTATCCCTTCATTTGCTAGTTAATAATAAAGGAAGGACCTGGAAATTTCTCTGGTGGACGTATCGCACACTGGGTGAACCACATATATCTGTGTCTCTATTTTATTGTGTATCTTCTGTGTTTTATTTCCACATTAGTTTTATTTTATTACTCCATGATCCTGGTTTTCTAATAGATGCAATTCGAGGCTCCTTCATCCACCACGGTTCGATAGATGTTTTTACCTATTGATCGCACTATGATATGAAAGGAGACCTGAAGTGAGATACTATGAGTAACCTGAGTAGAATTGAAGGTTTTCAAATTTGAATCCGAGGGATCAACCCCACCTATGGATGACAATGCGGATTTTTGATATGTTGGGAAGCTTTGGAGAACTTCGAGAACAGACATGGCACAAGGTGTATGGGCCAATTCTTCCACAATGTTATCACCCCATAAATTATGGGAATCAATTGATGACTTGGATATTATCTGTATCTAGTGATTTTGTTGACAAATGATGTTTCATTCTTCAAATAATTTGTAAAAAGAAAAGAAAAAAAAAAAAGAAAAAAGAAAGAAAAGAAAAAGAAAGAAAAAGAAAAAGAAAAGAAAAGTAAAAGAGGGCATAAAAGAATTGAAAAGAAAATCCCCATGCAATCATAGTAACTTGGCCATACCTTTCAAGCATGGCCAAGTTCTTTTTAAATTTAATGTTGCTAGGTTAGTGAATAAATCTGACCAGATTGTCTAATCCTGGTCAGATAGCCCTTAGGTTAGATTAGTGAATAAATCTGACCAGACTGTCTAATCTTGGTCAGATAGCCCTTAGGTAGAGTAATTTCTTAACCCAACAGTTTAATCTGGGTTAATTGTCCTAGGAAGATAGGTTAGCATGTAGGTCAGTTGCTCTATTGTTCAAAGTCCATTAAAACCAGCTTGAAATCAAGGTTACACCATGTTCCAAATGCTTAAAAAATAGTTGTTCAAAGTCCCATGGTGGTGTTCCTTTGCAAAATTAAAGAAAACCCATGAAATGGTTTTTATCCTAAGTTTTTTCCCCAAGTGCATACATCATTCGCTCTTGACATATGTTTCTTGCACTTATCAACGGTCTCGATCACAACACTAAGATCTACGGCTCACAGCGCATTCCGGACCCCCCCGACCATTCTGCTTTTAAC
>ML787781.1:393765-417742 GCA_009831015.1 Picea engelmannii
TCATGTACATATTTCTTCAATAATGAAACATGGAAAACATTATGTGCTTTTACTGTGGGAGGAAGTGCTAGCCAATAGGCTACAGGTCCCACTCTATCTAGAACCTCAAAGGGTCCACAATACTGGGGTGCCAACTTGGCACAGGCTCCCATTTTCAGGGAACTCCTTCGGGGATTAATTCTGAGATATACATGATCTCCCCTTTTGAACTCTCTTGGAGTTCTCTTTTGATCAACATAACTTTTCTGTTGGTTTTGAGCAACCTTCAGATTTTGTTTTATCTGAGACACTTGCTGTTCCATTTATTTCAACATATAGGGTCCAATAGAAATCCTATTTACAGGGTTACTCCAGCTGACTGGAGTACTACACGGCCTACCATAGAGGACCTCGAAGGGACTCATCTTTAAGGATGCTTGGTAGCCGTTGTTGTAGGTGAATTCTACCAATGGCAGGTAGTCTTCCCATTTCCTGGGTTGATGCATTACATGCATCCTTAACATATCTTCTAATATTTGATTTACTCTTTCTGTCTGTCCGTCGGTTTGAGGGTGATAGGCAGTGCTAAACAACAATTTAGTCTCTAATCCCGCCATCAATGACTTCCAAAAATTGGAAGTAAATTTTGTATCTCTGTCAGATATTATCTCCCTCGGCATACTGTGCAGTCGGAATACCTCTTTCATGAATATCTGGGCGATATCTATCACCTTGAAGGTTAATTTGATGGGGATGAAATGAGCAAACTTGCTCAGTTTATCCACCACTACCAAAATGGCGTCATTCTGTTTGGTTGAAGTTGGCAATCCAGTGATAAAATCCATGGAGATGGTTTCCCATTTCCATTCTGGGATGGGTAAAGGGTGTAATGGTCCTGCTGGGTGTCGATGTTCTGCTTTAACCTGTTGGCACTCTATGCATTGGGCCAAATATTTGGCTATGTCCTTCTTCAATCCAGGCCAATAAATTTTTTTCCGGGTGGCAGTGATCATTTTCTGGTACCCTGGGTGACCAGTGTAGGGTCTTTTATGTAGTTCATCCATGATGAACCTATTCAAGTCATCACAATTGGGAATGTACAGTCTATCTCTGTAAGTGAGCAGGTCTCCTTTGGTCATCTGATAGCCTTCATATCTTTCTCCAACAGGTTCTTGCTATAGGTACAGGGTCACATTTCGAACGAAGGGATCTGTTTCTTGTGCCTTTTTGACTCTGTCCTTGACATCTGTCTCGCAGGTACTCACTGCTGCCAGGTGAATTGTTCTCATGCTTTTTCTAAGGGCATCAACCACCCTATTCTCTTTCCCTTTAATGTGTTTGATTTCAAAATCAAATTCTCTAAGAAGGGCCATCCATCTGGCTTGTCTAGCATTAAGATTTGGTTGATCAAACAAATACCGTAATCCACAATGATATGTCATAAGCACAAATTTTCTTCCCAAGAGGTAATGCCTCCACATTTTTAAGGCGTGCACTATGGCAGCCAGTTCTAGATCATCAGTCACATAATTGACCTCGTGTTCATTCAATTTTCGGGATTCATAATAGATCACCTTTCCTTCCTGCATAAGGACTCCTCTGAACCCTTCCTTACAGGCATCCGTGCACACAAGGAAGTCAGCTTCTGGGTCAACGATTTTCAACACAGGTGCATGGGTTAGTAGATGTTTCAAGGTTTGAAATCTTTCTTCACATTGTTGTGTCCATAGGAATTTTGTCCCCTTCTTCTGGAGGGAAGTGATTGGACAACCAATCTTGGAGAATCCTCTTATAAATCTCCTATAGTATCCTGCCAATCCCATAAAGGATCTAATGTTTGAGACATCCTTTGGGGTAGGCCATTCCATGATAGACCTGATCTTGTCAGGATCTACTGCTACCCCTTCCTCGGACAGAACATGTCCCAAGTAATGTATTTGCTTCTGAAAGAAGTCACATTTGCTGAATTTAGCATAGAGATGATGCTCAGCACTTGCAACACAAGTCTAAGGTGCTCTTCACGTTCTTCTCTATTCTTAGAGTAGATTAATACGTCATCAATGAAAACTAGTACAAATTTATCTAAAAATTTACTAATTACATTGTTCATTAAGCACATGAAAGTGGCAGGGGCATTGGTTAACCCAAATGGTACTACCACAAACTCATAGTGACCATACCATGTCCGGAAAGCGGTTTTATGGATGTCTTCACCCTTAATTCGAACTTGATGCTATCCCGACCTCAAGTCAATCTTTGAGAAAATAGACGCACCCCCCAACTGATCGAATAGATCATCGATCCTGGGCAAGGGGTACTTGTTCTTTATGGTTACTTTATTAAGTTGTCTGTAATCTATACACAGTCTAAGGGTGCCATCCTTCTTTTTCACAAACAAGACTGGTGCTCCCCATGGGGACACGCTGGGTCGAATATAACCCTTATCCATCATTTATTTCAATTGCAATTTGAGTTCAACTAACTCAGGTGTGCTCATCTGGTAGGGGGTCCTAGACACCGGCACCGCTCCTGGTGCGAGCTCTATCGAGAAGTCAATGTCTCTTCTCGGAGGTAGACCCGATACCTCCTCCAGAAACACATATCTGTATTTTCTTAGGAAAGGGTGATCATCCGGGCTTGGTTTAGCGCCTTCGATGGTTTTAAACACCTGTATTGCATATAGGGGACATCCCTTTCGACAATACTTTCTCATTTGCAGGGCTGATATTTGTCTCACCAAGACTGGTTTTCAGATCCCTTGGAGGGTTATCCTTTTTCCTTCTTTGCTCACACATTCTAAGGTTTTATGGTAACAATCCAGTTTGGCTTTATGGGCGGCCAGCCAATCCATACCAATCAACATATCATATGATCCCATGGGTAATATATTAAGGGTTTCTTGGGTGGGGAATTCGCCCAACCTTAGTTGGCAGGATGGTATGACCTCTAGTACCTTTCTTTTGGTGTAAGTGGCTAACTGTACCAACCATGGTTTAGTTTGCTTTTGTGGTTGTAATTTACACTTATCAACAGCTCTAGGGGCTATATAACTCAAATTGGAACCAGGGTCAATCAAAACAGACACTAGATGGTTGAAAATCATACCTTCTATTTCCACCGCTGAAGCTTGGTGGTCATATTGGTTATCATCCAAGGCTGCATAAATATGTGGCACAGTCCTTGCCACATCATTGACTGTGGTAGCTTCCTGAATGTTATAGACTTTCTGATTGTTCTGTTGTCGGTGTGGACAGTCTCTCAGGAGATGCTCTTCTCCGCAACCCCAACATTTCAGGGGTTCTTTCTTTGGGTTATTAGTCTTCACTGATATAGGTCCAGAAGTTTTATTTCCATCCACCGAGGGAAATTTCTGCTGGAGTACACTCCGAGTTGGAAAGTTCATTCTGGGGTTCTTTTTGTAGTTTTTAAATCATGGGGATTTGCTCCCCTTTTTCTGAAATCTCGAACCACTCTTCTGTTTCCAGTCTCCACGAGACTCTGCCCGATGTCCATATTGTTCATGACAATATGTTGCCTTTCGTATAGTGTCTTCCAAGGTCTTTGGCTCGTCGAATTCGATTCGGTTCTGGTATTCCTTGGGTAACCCACTAATGAAGCGTTGAGCCTTCGCCTTCTCTGCTTTGATGTAGGGTACATATCTCAATAAGTCGAGGAATTTGTTGAGATATTCCTCCATAGTAAGTTGTCCCAGTTTGAGTTCATAAAACTCTTTAGCCTTCTCGTCGAAATATCTTTCCGACAAATACTTCTTCCGGAAGTACTTCTCAAACCGTTTCCAAGACAGGTCCTCCTCGCGGACCCCTTTCATATTCTTAAGGTCTTCCCACCATATGGAAGCCTTTCCATTCAGATTGAAAGTGGCCACTCGGGCCTTCAAATTCTCTGAAAAATCATGGACTCTGAAATATTTCTTCAGTCCAAGTAGCTAGGCCTCGACTTCCTCTCCCTTATTTATCTCACCGTTGAAGGAGAGAGGTTTGGCCTTTCTGAATTCCTCAAATTTATGACTCTTGGAAGTATTTTTCTTCTTCTGTTTTCTGTGAGAATAGGAACTGGTCCTGCTGCTGGAAGAGCCTTATGAATCGCCAGCTTCCTTCTTAATGGAATCGTCTGGCACTGGTCCTTTACCTCATGGGTGAACCTTTCTTGATGTGCTTCTCTCAGTATGGCCACTGACACGAACATGATTCTACGTCTCAGGTTCATGATGCATTTGTCGCTGTAGGTCGGATAAGCTCTGCAATAGAACTACATTAATTTCGGTTTGCTTTTCTTGTTCTTTCATCATCCTTTCATTATCGGCCTTGTAGCTTTGCAATTCAACCATGAGACTCCTCACAATCTCGGCTAGGTCTGGAGGGGTTCCTATTGCTCTTCTTTCGTCAGACTCTTCATCTCTGTTGTGGGAGCCTTCTCCCACCTCTTGGTGAGTAACCATACTCTGCGTCTGTAGATTCCCGCGGCTGATCGTCCGCTTGAGTGAAAAGACAAACACTAGTTATTAGTCAAGAGTTGAACACATTTTTATAATTTGCATAATTTATAACTCTTTCACATGCATACACAGTTGGGTTCTCGTCTCCGAGTTTTTTTTTTCAATTCTGGGCAAGAGAGTTTCGATAGGGAGTTAATCCTCGTAGGAGTACTTCGAACGGAGCTTATGCGTGACTCATGCATGAGCCCAGTCAGGTCGAGTGTTGTAACCATTCTCTGATACCACTTTGTCACATACCCACTATGCAAATCAAACTTTTTCATTCATTCCTCAACAGTCAGAATCCCCGAAGTCCTACGGGGCTTAGCACAGGCTAGCTCCTTCCTTTTTCCACCTCCATGTGGCTATAGTTCACGACTACGAGCCGAATCAGCACGGCGTCTTTTCTCACTTCGCGACTTAGTGCTACTGGAACGTCAAGTCGTTCGACTCTTTAAAACCCCGAAGCTTGGAACAACGAAGCACCGAACCACGACGGGGCTAGCGAGGGGAAAGTTTCTCTCTTGGGGTCCTGTCTATGTGACCCTATGCGATGTCCATGCGCTTGAGCTAGCCAAGAGCTTCTCATAATTTCACTATTTGGGGAATCGCTATACCCGACTTCTACATTTCTCCATTCAAATCCCTGAAACTTCCGAGGTCACCAAAGTTTCCTCTCCAAAGGAAGATCGACGACCGTAAGCCTCCCCTGATCCAACGGTATGGATCCTTTCGGGGTTTCGGTACTCGGGAGTTTGAAATGCAACGACTCCAAGACTCTTCGTCATTCAAATCTCTGATTTTCGATATGGAAAGTCATGTAAGAGATCGACGACTCTTAGGAGCGTGGATCCAACGGTCCACGGGATTTCGAGTATTGGGATTTCGTGACTCGCGAAGGCAAGGTTTCTTTCCTTTTTGAATCCCCGGATGTCGAAACACCGAAACGTCGACCAACAACCACGTGTCCCTTCGTTGGACGGCGACGAACCTCCACCAAGATCGACGGTCATGGCCTTTACATACGACCGCTACTCTTTCCACAACGGGAAATGCATACACTTTTGGTTTTCAGGGTTTCGGGATCCCCGATGTCAATAGTTCCCTGTCTCTTGAATCCCCAATTTCCGATGAGCCAATTTACCGATATGGTCCCTTACATGTTATCCCTCCTGGCTAAACTCCTGGCCCACGTGACCACTATCTCACAAGACCGCAGCCTTATCTCCTGTCGGGTTTTCGAACTTTCCACTGCCGAAATGTACTCGTCCTCAGGATTCGTGATCCGTCGAATCTTGATATGCCGATATGACGACAGCTGACCCTATAGTGGACGCTTTTCACTTTGTCGGAATTCTGGACTTCGCAATTTCGAAGTGTATGGACTTCTTGTCCACGGGATTCCCGATTTCCCGATGGATGATTTTCCTTTCGGGACTTTTCCCGAAAGCTCCGATTTCTGCCACGCATCCTCCTAAGATGGACGGTCCTGATCGCTTCTCCCGATTTAGGAGTTTCCGCTGTTGGAATACTCCGACGTCATGTCCCTTCGATCTCCGAAATACCGATGGGCTCCCAATCTTGCCCATGTGTCCTCCTATGATGGACGACTCAGATTGAGTCCGTGATTTTCACTATGAAAACTCCCGATCTCATGTTATCATGTCTCCCGATTTCACGAATGCCGATATCCCGATGGCCATGCCTCTCATCAGGAATTTCAACCTCCCATTTACGAGGGCTTAACCCTCATGCATCTCTTAACGGATCCGACGAATATCGGGTTTTTCTAGATAAGATCTAACGACTCAGATCAATTCCACGTCGTGTACTCTCTTACTGCTCTCTGGATGGGAAAAGAAACCAATGGTCCAGATATTCCCACAGACCTTGGGGATCTACGGTCCCGATTTCCTCGCTATTCATGAAGGTAGAGGAAAAGGGGCAAGGTATGTAGCGCCCTTATTTCTTTCATCAATCTAACGGTCATGAATGACCCTGGAATCTTTCGACGGGATCTCATCCATCGATTGATGCTTATCCCTACGCTGCTACTTCAAGATTTTAAGAGGGTCATTCCTTCTCGTACAGGGTTGTTAAGACTTGCGCATTCAAGTCCTTTTTCCAAGTTCTTGGTAAAACTTTCCAAGGAGGGAATCCCTGTGAAGAGGTATATTCCGGGGAATTCCTGAAGACAGATAAGGGGAAACAAATTCCCGAGGACGGACTGGAAGTCTGACTTGGTTCAACTCATGCATAATTAAATTCATTTATCAACATAAGCCATGCGTGGTCTTTCTGTTATAGCATATATCTATTATTTCTTATCAAAACACTGCACATACATTCTTATATTGTAATTGTTCACAATTTCACAGTTCTATGAGAATATATGTCAGTATATGAATTTCAAGATGAAATATGTAAAATACTTATCATAAATAACACCAGAAGTGGGTGCAACTGCTGAGAGGGGTGCTCGTTTCCACCCAACCATAGGCGTAGCGACTCCCAGCGGATTTACCACTAGCCACCCCCGAGCTGAGACGACGATGCTGCAAGACTGCGTCTCTTTGTCTTCCAGTGACCAGGAGCGAAGGTTGCAATCCTTCCTCTTTGCTATCACTCACTCTGTGTAATGCCAGAGTTCCCCTCGTGTCTGCCCCCTCCAATCACTTCTACCCCATGCCTTATCCTCTTGCGAGGTTGCATGTGGCGCGATTACCCTCGTGCTGATCAGGCCTGATGGCTCTACGGATGGGCGGTTCACCATCCCATCCCTCATTAAGCCATCCACTTACCAGCCTGCGAGACATTAAATTCGGGGCCAGCGAGCCGCTTTTGGTTCTCTAGGCCAGTGGAGTCCAAATATGGTATTAATTCTCGGTGGAAGTTAACGCCACCTTTCTAGGTGCCCTCCACCGCCATCATGGTCTCTTTTCTGCACATCCCCTCTTAGCAGTCCTGCAATAAATTCAAAATGTTATTCACATTTATTGACCTCTTTGTCAAGGTCCATTTACATCACATATTCACATTTATGAGTTTTCCATAGTTCTTGGCCAGTCTAGTTATGTTTACAAGCTGGGGGAAACAGGGTGTTACATGAAGTTATCACAACATTGGCTAGCAAAGGTAAGAGGAGAATTTATGATGATCTACGTGAAACAACCCTGACTGATCCAAACACCTTTTATTAAGGCATTCCCCATCCATGGGAACTGAGATCTTGAACGGACATATTCCCTAGGTACTACAGGTATGTCCCACCTGTAGTCACCTCTGTATCTCCCTAGAAAAGGTCACTAAGGATACCACCTCACAATCAATGATCGAGAAAATAATCATAAGTCCAATCACACATAAGGCCAGGGTAACATAACCTGAAGCTACGAAGGTGTGGCACCAATGAAACCCTTGTATACATAACTATCAAAGCGATACCACATACACCAAAACAATTAGAGAGGGTTAATATCCATACTTTCCCTCACGTGACCTCGTGCTTGACTCTTGTGTTAGAGCTTCTTGACACACTGGTTGCAAGAATGGATTTACCACTTGTTAGCACTAGAAGTCACCCTCAGATTGCATAGAAGGTAAGCCCAATACCCATCAGTTTATACAATAAATGTAAATGAGTTTTAAAAGGCCAAATGGAGAAGACTCAATGAAAATAACGTCCTAACTCAGAAATCTGGACTGGTATGTGCAAGCTATTGAGGTCTTGGATCAACTTCAGTCAGTAAGTTTGAGTAAAGGTGAGTAGGAGGAAGAATTTGGTGAGAAAAGTGTAGAGATCTGCCATGAACATTAGGCCTTAGAACAACCTAAGGAAGAAAAACTTAAACACAAGATCCTCTTGGATTCAAATTTCAAGGAAACTGAAAGAAATCATAACAACATTATAATTAAACATTCATCATAATACAGTCACAACAATCCATGTGAATGAGTCAATCATGAAATCTCTCAGTATGAAAGGAAAATAAGATGGAGTAAGAAAGATGACTTAGATTAATCAAGAAGTCTCAAATCAAGACATAACCAAAGAACCATTGTTATTCATCAAAATATTACAATAGCAGGTGTTATCTCCCAAAATGAATTAGTCAATTTGTTCCATTTTCGTAGGTGATAGCATGGTCATAAAATAGGGTTCTATGTAAATTTTTAGAATTTAAAAGTGTCAAAACATAGGATTTAAGATTTTATCCTAGAAATAAATCGATCCTCAAAGGTTTTCACCAGCGGTCAGCCTTTTCCTTATTAGGAAGATTACTGTGTCAACTATGTGCAAATCAACCGACGATTAAGTTGTAGATGGCGAGGAAGCAAGGAGGGTTACTTTTGAGGAAGGAGTTAGATAATTTATCCTTTTTGCAGTCTTATCTAGAGGTGCATAAGCGATTCTTAGACGCAGGTTGTATGACATATGTGGAAAGGTTACATGAAGGTTATCACCAGGAAACAACATATATTTTTGCAAAGTCATACGATGGAAATAAATCTACAATGGGCTCTCTGGAAATGATAGTTGATGAAGCTGCCATCGCTGCTTACCCAGAACAGGCCAAAGTTGGTTTAAAAAAACAATGACCAAGAACTTGGATTTTAGGGTATACCTCAAGATAGAATTCCGAAGCATAACCTGGAAGAAAAGCATCCCTGTTTCTTACCTTGAAGATGAATGACAAGATCTGTTCAAAGGCATTCAATTATACTTAACCTCAGAGGGCAGGTATGACAAGTTAATGTTATATCATTTTAGACTCCTTGAGCACTTCACAGGGAAGGTGCTTCTAAATTTGCCTTTCTTTCTTCATAAGAGTCTAACTAAGGTGTGTAATAAGATCAGAGCCGAACCTTTTATCATAAAAAATTCCCTTTGTCATCATGGCCTCATTAAAATGATCATCTTGGAAGAACTGAAACAAAGAGAAAGAACTTGGCAACAATTTCTCTTCTGGGAAGGTTTTGAGACCCAAACTCAACCTATAAATGAGAAGAAGAAAGCAAGCAAGAAGCAGTCAACTTCTCAGAGTAGCTCAAGGAGGAGGAGAGCTCTCCCAAATCCACTAGAAGACAAAAATTCTAGCATAAAGCCCAAGAAAGATAAAAAGAAACTAGATTTTGAAACAAACTCAGAGCAATCCATAGTGAAAAAGACAAATGATCTAAATCTTCCATACACAGATTCAGACACAGAACCAGAAAAGGAAGATGAAAGTCTAGCCATCAAAAGTCTAGAACACTCCATGGAAACTGCACAGGATTGTGAAGCTTATACTCCCAAAGATGAAGGTGAAACCTCAAGAAATAAGAAATCAAAGAAATCACAGAAGATTAAGGAGCTTAAAGAGGTAATAACACATCATGAGGTTCTGGAAAGGGTGATAAAGGCAAGATATAAAGATTTATCAGAGAATTTTGCAAAGAAAAATGTAGATTTTGAGAAGCTAGCACGTGAAAGCATTAAAGACAAGAAGAAAATGAAAAATATCACAAAGGATTATAATAGCTTATGGTGGTTAGCTAAGTGCCTGAAGAGGAAAATAAAAAAATTGAAGGAAAAAATTAACACACACCCAGATTTACAGATGCTGGCCCAGGTTGCTATAAATTTGCAGGGAGAGCAATCAAATGAACAATGATTTTTGATGGAACCACAATTTTGAATATGAAAGGTTTCCTTTTTGATCAAAACAGAGCTTTCACCAGCACATAAGGCAGAATTATAACCATTTAGCTGTTGAAAAGCAAAGCTTTCATCAACTAATTATCAAATCCTAAGGCGAAATAGCTGGTGAAACTGCAGAATGAAAATTTTGAAGAGTTGAGCTCGAACAAAGTGATTTTGGAGTGATTGAAAGGAGAAGAGAGTATCAGAAGATTAATCACCAAATCAAGAAATATTTAGTTTCAAAGATTCGTGAAGATTTTGGAGGTGAATGCTTAATTGGTCAACCAAAGTTTTGTTCACAGTTTTTGAAAGATTTCAAGCCACTGAAGACATGTATCTTTTCCTCCATGATACATCAGGGACATAGAAATGATGAAGACCATATGTCAAAGACCAACTATGAAGATAGTTTGTTTCCTAAGAATTAAATCTTTATTATCCTATTGTATTCAGTTAGTTTTTTGCTTTCTATGTTTAGAAATCCAGATCTAGTTTTCCAGGATCTGAGACTTGCTGTAAAGGCTATAAATGCCTATCTTTTTCGTATACCAATGGTTTGATCCTGGATAAAGGAATATATTATGTTGTAAACATACTTTTACTATGATAATACAAATCACAGTTTTCTCTCTCTATTGATGTCAGTTTCTCATTTTCCTTCTGTACTTTCTATTAAGTTGTTTTAGCTACATAATGATGGTTATCTCATTGGTTAGCTCATAACTTGATATTAAGTTGCTTATCATTGTTTATTAAACCCTACACTTTGTATTTGGTTTATAAACATTGTTTTCTCACCCATTTAAAGCTATCATCTGATCATCAATCCTTGAGAGCACTGGTTTATTTTCTTTTCATTTTACTGTCTGAGTGCCATATTGTTATTGAGTTATCCCATTGATCCATACATACATAAAAACACAAAAACAAGTTTTCTTCAAAGTTACCAAGCATCTTTGACCTACAACCTCAAAGAGTTTCTTGGAACAATAACAACAGGGAACCTAGCTCAACCATTCGACCATAACAAAATATCAAAACTGAGTATATATACTTAGAACTACTGCAACTACCAGGAGCATGATCAGACCACTGCATTCAAAGTTTTCAGTTGGGGCCTTCTCTGTCAGACTGTGCAGGCCTTCTCATGTCAGACATGAGCTCGCCTTAGTTATGTTCTTTGCAGGGAAATCCATCAACAAGGAAGCTTCTGATTGACAATCTGCACTCACGACCGTTTTCAACATGCTTTCCATTTATGGGGTGAGAGGAGGTATCAACCACCGCCCCCATTTCCATTAAATACCTTCATTGGGATCAAGATGAGGCATAACACCCATGAATGTTCAAGGCAGTGCCCACGACTTCTTCGAGTCAATCCTGATGCCTCGAGGCCAAGAAGATCTTCTTCTGTGACCAAATATGGGCACTTTCAACCTTTGACACAACTCCTCTCCATCGCTCCATATTCAATGTGACCTAGGGCCATGACCCTACGCAATTACGTGATTGCGAGCGCTACCAAAGGTGGTCTGAAAGCAAACCGCTTTTGTCCCCGCAATTCACCATGAACTGCCACACGTCCCTTTCTAAAAACCATGGTTCCGATTGTGGCCTGGCCCTGAGATTTTAAAATGTGCACACCTTCTGACCCCAAAATTTGGCATGACCATTGATCTTGCGATCTAAGATTAGGCCCTTTGATCAATGGCTCAACTCTGACGCTTTTTAGATCGACGGATGAGATCTTCCCTTTCAAAACAACGACCGATATTTGCTTCGCGGATCGGCCTTCGGGAATTTCAATTCTCAAACTCCATTGGTCTTCTGCTGCTTTTATCCGGAGCAAAGGGTTTGGCGACGTGTGGCTCCTACTAATCGATGGATCATATTCTCTTTGGGTGCTTTGGGCTTTAGCCCTTTGGGACTTTGTAATTTTTCTCATTTTAAAACTCCCAAAGTAAAACTCTCGAAGTGACATATCTGATGACGTGTGGCTCTTGTTGATCAATGACTCAGATCTATTTTGGGCCTTCGGGACTTCGGGCCTTCAGCCACTTCAGAAAATTTGACGCTTTGGCGGCTTCGGGTCTTCGAGACTTCTAATCATTTCTCATTTCAAGTTTCCCGAAGCTCATTTACTCAAAGGCTTGGATTGATTTCCACCTGACCCCTTTAAGATCAACGGTTCATACTCACTTAGGGGCCTTTTTCTTTGGCTCTATACTTCACGCAAGTTGGCACTCCCGAATGCCCATGAGCCACTGATCTGGATTTTTCTGGGAATCTTCGCTGTTGAAAGATTAAAACTTCCTTCTACTTATGCTTCAATCCCAAAACATACTGCTGATAAAGCTGCGCTTTGTGTTCATGGATGCGGCCTGCACGATCAAGGATTTGGATGATTGGCTGTGAACAGAGAAAACAAGGAAACCAGTGAATGAAATAGAGGATGCAAGTGCTCAACCTTGGAGAAAACATAGGGGCTTGGGGCCAAGATTTTACTCGGGTAAGATATTTAAGGAAAACCAGGGCGTACAAATGAACAAGGGAAAACAGAGAATGATTTACAAGCCGAAGGGGGAAAAATTAATATTTGGTCTACGAAAATGATAGAGATGGGGAAAGACTACAGATTCGGGTATATCGACACACACCTATGGCCCTTACAACCATATGTGATAAAATTTGGCTCCACAGGGGATGGCATGCTCCCTACGAGCTATCAAGAACATGCAGTTCTAATGCCTTAGCTGTTGGGCTATGGAGTCTAGCTCAAAATTTCCATTGAAGAAAATGGGGAGATATGTACACTACTCTAGTAAAAACAAAAACAAACACATGGGCTCCAAAAGGAGCTTATTTATGTACACTCCTAGACTAACCAATGTTTACAAAGTTCTAGGTGAAAGTGGACTTCGACCAGAGACAGTCAAGTAACCTCCTAACTAAAAACTTATTTACTTTGTCACTGATCAAATAAATATAATGAAACTATGACAACAAAACGATTACATTTTTTAGCTCTCCTCCTAGTGCTTAAGGCAAGATAAAGTTTGGAGGCTTCAATACCTGAAAAAAAAATGCATGTACTCCCCTACAGGGTCATAAAATAGGAGACGAAACTTACTGGGTTGGTAACAGAAAACATGATCTGTCTTACAACTGCTCACATCCGGATGAATGTTTGTGGCAAGCACAAGTGAGTGAAAGGATGATGCAGACTTCTTTTCCACTTCCTCTTTTTTTGCTCTGATAACGTCAGCCAGATGAAGGCAAAAAATATCTTCATGTATATCAATGAATGGGTGCTTCTCCCTAACATGCTGCTCAATGTCTTTTGTGGCCCTAGGATGGCTGATTTCCACCCAATTATTTTCCTTACTGAATAAAGGAAAAGGCTCTATATTATGGTCTTGGAAATCCTTCATATCCACATTGAAATCTGATTCATAGCTGTCATACACAGGCTGGCTGCTCCCCAAGTCAACAAAATGTAAGGTAGGGATTTGCTCTTCTTCATTTGAGTACTCATCAAAGATGGGTGAGTGCATAAATATTTTATATTGCAAAGAAAAATGAGCAACCTCTTGATTCTTCTCTTCAATCCTAGGTGAAAATACACCATGGGAAACCTCTTGAAGGAAAAGAGAAGAATCCTCCTCCACAACTATCTCTTCTTTTATAACTGAGACAACATGTGCATCAGGGGAAGAATATGATACATCTATGGCTATGCAATCATCAACACTATCAACAATCATATATAGAAGGCCTTCGTCTCGGGAAATAGAAAGAGAAAATCTTTCATCCACATTTGCAAAATACTTGTTTCTATCCTCACTTTCTCTTTCAATTAGATCTTCATCGGACTCATCACACGAGGAAGACTCTATCATCTGCTGGATGTGGAATGAAAACTTCTTACAACAATCATCCAAAATAAGATGAGACAGGTAAATATTCTTGTAATATGAATTAAAAGCATCATGAAAATCGTTCAAAGAATGGATACTAGCAACATTGAGAGATTGACACCATTCACGAGCATCTTCCTATAAAGAAAATTTGAACATCTTGATCAAGACATCCTCATGAAAGAAACCATGTTAAAGCATGCATATATGAAATTTTAATAAGTGCTCACTGGGATGGTCATGCTTGCTTCCTCTAAATCTCGGAAGATAATCACCCCATTCATTTATAGCTGACACTGGATGTGGATAACCAATGATGATTGAGAAATTGAAGGGGGCAAATATCTTGGCCATGATAGCCTCCATAGCCTTTTGATTTGTCTCCCTTCAATGGAGTCACGAACATATTCTACAAAGTGGATTCTCCATGGTGAAAGATAATTAGTCAGAATTATGTGTCCAGATTTAGTTCACCATCTAAAACTGACTCTCTGCAATGTCGTTCTTCCCAGGGAGCTTTTCAATCTAGGATAACATAAAAAATCCTTCTTGAGAAAGCTTTCCTTTCTTAATAATCCTCTCTGGGTAAGCTTCAGGTGTAGCCAGAGGTAGCTGTGGAGTAGACCTCGTGTGTCTGCCCTTCGGAGCCACAACTGAAACAGTGGATTCAAAACAGTGGAGTTGCCAGGTGCAAGCTTCAATCTTCAATGGTACTGATATCCGATGCACCTTCAAAATCAAAGCTTCTTTTTTGTTCTATCCCAGGGAAATGTATTCAATTCGTTCCCCGACAACGATGCCAGAAATGTTAGCACTAGAATTCACGCTCATATTTCATAGAAGGTAAGCCTAGTACCCATCAGTTTATACAGTAAATGTAAATGATTTTTAAGAGGCCAAATGGAGAAGACAATGAAAATAACGTTCTAACTCAGAAATCTAGATTGGTATGTGCAAGCAATTGAGGTCTTGGATCAACTTCAGTTAGTAAGTTGGAGTAAAGGTGAGTAGGAGGAAGACTTTGGTGAGAAAAGTGTAGAGGTATGCCGTGAACATCAGGCCTTCTAGCAGCCTAAGGAAGAAAAACTTAAACATAAGATCCTCTTGGATTCAAATTTCAAGGAAAATAAAAGAAATCATAACAACATTGTAATCAAACATTCATCATAATACAGTCACAACAATCCATGTGAATTAGTCAATCATGACCATGTGAATCAGTCAATCATGACCATGTGAATCAATCAATCATGACCATGTGAATCAGTCAATCACGAACTCTCTCAGTATTAGAGGCAAATAAGATGGAGTAAGAAAGCTGACTTAGATTAATCAAGAAGTCTCAAATCAATACATAACCAAAGAACCAATGTTCTTCATCAAAATATTACAATAGCAGGGAGCCTAGCTCAACCATTTGACCATAACAAAATATCAAAACTGAGTATATATACTCAGAACTGCTGCAAATACCAGGATCGTGATCAGACCACTGCATTCAAATTTTTTAGTCGGTGCCTGATCTGTTAGACTCTGCAAGGCTTCTCATGTCAGACACGATCTCTCCTCAGTTATGTGCTTTGCAGGAAAATCCATCCAGAAGGAAGCTTCAGATTGACAATCTGCACTCACAACCGTTCTCAATGTGCTTTCCATTTATGGGGTGAGAGGAGGTCTCAACCACCACCCCCATTTCCATTAAATACCTTCATCGGGATCAGGAGGAGGCCTGACACCCATGAATGTTCCAGGTGGTTCCCACAACTTCTTCGAGTCAATCCCGACGCCTCGAGGCCAATCAGATCTTCTTCTTTGACCAAATACAAGCACTTTCGGCCTTTGGCACAACTCCTCTCCATCACTCCATCTTCAATGTGACCTAGGGCCATGACCCTACGCAATTGGGTAATTGCAGGCACTACCAAGGGCGGCTTGAAAGAAAACCTCTTTTGTCCCTGCAATTCACCATGAACTGCCACGCGTCCATTTCTAAAAACCACTGTTTTGATTGCGGCCTGCCCCTGAGATTTTAAAATATGCGCACCTTTCGACCCCACAATTTGGCGTGACCATTGATATTGTGATCTAATATTAGGCCCTTTGATCAACGACTCAACTCTGGTGCTTTTTAGATTGACGAATCAAATCTTTCCCTTCAAAACAATGACCGAGATTTGATTCGTAGATCGACCTTCGGGAATTTCAATTCTCAAACTCCATTTTTATTATGTTGCTTTTATCCGGAGTGAAGGATTTGGAGACGCGTGGCTCCTACTGATTGATGGCTTAGATTCTCTTTGGGCGTTTCGGGCTTCGACCCTTCGATACTTTGTAATGTTTCTCATTTTAAAAATCCCAAAGTAAAACTCCCAGAGTGTCAGATTTGATGACGCGTGGCTCTTGCTGATCAACGACTTAGATCTATTTCAGGCCTTCGGGCCTTCGAGCCTTCAACCACTTCGACAAATTTGACACTTTGGCAGCTTCAGGTCTTCGGGTCTTTGGGACTTCTAAGCATTTCTCATTTCAAATTTCCTGAAGCTCATTTACCCGAAGGCTTGGATCGACTGGCACCTGACCCCTTTAAGATCAATAATTCGTACTCACTTCGGGGCCTTTTTCTTTTGTGCTATATTTCACGAAAGTTGGCACTCCCGAATGCCCATGAGCTGCTGATCTAGACTATTCTGGGAATCTTCGTCGTTGAAATATCAAAACTGCCTTCTGGTTATGCTTCAATCCCGAAACAAACTGCTAAGAAAGCTGTGCTTTGTGTTCATGGTTGTGGCTTGCACGATCAAGGATTTGGACGACTGGCTGTGAGTTTAGAAAACAAGGAGACCAGTGAATGAAACACAAGATGTGAGTGCTCTCCCTTGGAGAAAACAAAGGTTCTTGGGGCCAATATTTCACTCGGGTAAGATATTTAAGGAAAACCAAGGCGCACAAACGAACAAGGGAAAACATAGAACGACTTACAAGCCGAAGGGGGAAAAACTTAAAATTTGGTCTGCGAAAAGGATAGAGATGGGGAAAGACTACAAACTCAGGTATATCGACACACATCTATGGCCCTGACAACCCTATGTGATAACACAACTCATTAATGCCTCCTAAGTTTCATTTTCGTAGCCTTGGAGAGTTCGCTCTCCAATCCTATTCCAAGGCCCTAAGCCTATCTATTTTTGGTTTACTAAAAAATAAAATGTCGAATGAATTTTAAATTGCACAATTGATTTTAGTGGTTTTTTTTTAAGTCAAACAAAGATGGATGCAACTTTGGTGATGTTGTGACTCTTGACCCAACCAAGCAAATGCAAAAATGACAATGCACTTCGTTCACTTTGATGAACTCTAGTCATGGGAGGGAGAGAGACTCTTTCCTTTTCTTTGAAAACTTGAGAAACACAACCTCACACAACCTCACACACCAAACAACCTTACAAACAATCCAGACCCAATATTTTCCAAAATGGAAGACAAACACTCTCATAATGCACTATGATTCTAATGCTTCAAAAGCACACAAACATGCAAAGAAAAAATGTTTTTGTTATTTTTCCAAATATAATGCAAAAAGTTTATTAGACTAATCAAGAATCTAAATATAAATGGAAAACAAAAAACAACAAGCAGAGGGTTGTAGGAAATTGGAAGTGATGCTAAACAACCCACTCCAATGTCACTACAAAGATCTCACCCAAAAATCACATTAATGATAGATCTAGTAATGAATAACACTTACAAAAGGGAAAATTAATGCAATCTGTATCACACACAACCAAATCTATTCAAATATGTTGGGTTCACTTCCCAACTTAATAGGATCACCGGACAACAAAAATGCCTATCCAAGCAATCCAAAACAAAGCACACAATCACACTCCAAACAACAAATGAAGATAAATTGTGTGACCAGAGAACTCAAACAGAGGTAAATCTTTCACAAAATAGACTCACAGATATCTCAGGGACCAGATGGATTAGATATGATCTCATAAGTTTGGAAAATCTACAAATTTCCCAATTTAATGGGATAGTCACTGGACACAGGCTGTTCAATAGGTGACTATAGTCGCTTGACCCCTATAATGTAATAAGTGACTATGCATAAAAAAATTGTTTTTTTACAAAAAGGATTTTCTCCAGATCTGTTAATCACATCTACCATATCTAAGAGATCTAGACCTATGGAAGAATACCCGAAAGAGAAAGTGAATCACAAACAAAAAATAGAGGGTATTCAGGCAAGGGATTCTAGAGAAGAATCAAAAGATCCTTCTCCAATGGAATTGCCAATTCTGTTATGGGATAAAATCTCACAGGGATCTCACAAGATGGATGGCAAGATCTCCCTAGAATATGCCTATTGATCCTAGATAGAAAGGGCTATATTTCTTTGGTGTTTCTAGATATAAGAAAAACAATTTATATTATACCAAGAGAGGATAGATTATCATTCCTTATTAGCATACATTATCTTTGAATTCTATCCTTGTGTATCCTGGCTGTTGTAGCTCCTGAAAATCTCCTGCTCCTAGAACCTACTTCTTGCACACAAGCAACAAAAAATAACAATCTCCTTCTTCTCCTAGTGTTAGAAATCACTAATTCTATTTATATCTAATTTGATCTATCAATCACAAGATAAGATACAAGCATTTGCAAAATGAAATACAAATAATTTTGGGGAAAACCATTGATATATAGATTAAAATGAAGAAATTACATAAATCTCATACCTTTGGATGTAGATGCAATTCTCCTTTGGCTCCTTTCTCCTTGCTTCTCCTCAACTTCTTGATTAGGCCAAACACTCTGATTTCTGGTTGTTTTGAATAGTAAAATTCCTTATGCAAATGGACAACATAAGTCTGCCAAAACGATTCCCCCCCAAGATCAAGACTAACCTTCATTGTATAGATCCTTGGAAGAGGCTTGGGAGAGATTCCAGATCTTCTAGAACTAAATATAAACTCAAATGATGTGAGTTCCTAGGATCATGACATGAAGATACAACTCACCCATCACTTATCTCTTCGTAACTTGTCGAATCTAGAAAGTTTGATAGATAATCGCTTGTTTCACTACAAATGTCCACCGACTATAGTCTCTTGATGTCTCCTATGTGTCCAACGTGTTGGGTATGTGTTATATTCTTTGCATGCGTGTGTGTGTGCGTGCGTCAGATACGACAACTGCGTCTGACGATCCCTTCACCTAGAGATTTTCTGTGTGCGCCAGGCGCTTTCCTAGGGGGGTCCCAGGGGGGGTAGGTATGTCCCCCCTGGTTACGCACAACGTTCGACAACAGGCGATAGCCGGGGCAACGCCCCGCAATTTTTTTTGGGTAGTTTTTTCTATTTTTAGTGGATTTGTAAATTAATCCCAGATTAAGGGATTAGGGTTTTGGTATCTACGGAATACCTAAAAACATTATATATATTGTATGGCGAATGGTGAAATTCGATATAATGAAAATAAGTAAAGGTTTTCCTGGTTGAGGGTTTCCGGTATAAAATTTCTGTGTACTCTGTGTATGAGCCATTGATTAATTTATGTATTGCTTAAGAATCTATATGCATTGCTTTACTTCACAGGTTAAAAATTACACAACGACTATCCTAAAAAAGGCCCCAAATATCAAGAAAGATATGTGCCTTGGAAATCAACTATTGCTGGATTCCCTTATGACTTGTAGGGTGGAAATTAAGGCTATAAAAAGGAGATGGATCCCATGAGAGTATCCATAAGATGTTGATATGAGGTTAGGGAAAGAATAGACTCAGAAGAGAAGAGAACAAAAAGACCTAAAATATATGCAATAATAGTTGAGCTAAAGAGGAAATCATAACAAAGGAGTGAAAAAAAGGTAGAAAGGGGTGAGAGATGAGGGATCAGACCTAGAATGAAGAGGAAGGATACCGCACTAGGAGGGATTTTTGGAGAGAGTGTTGTGCCAGAGATAATCACAGACAAAGATAGGACATCGAAGATATGTGGCATTAGGTTTAGTGTATCCAGTGAATATACCTGATGTAGTGGTAGTAGGGTCAGAGAAGACAAAGTTTGATCCCCTTGGCTAATATTGAGAGAGGCTTCAACCTCAGAGGAAGATGAGGTGAAAAGTAGAGGCATTGAAGTAGGTGAGGATAGTGAAGGTACACTACGAGGAGGGGAAGAGGATTTAGAGATAATGGATGGTCTTGTGCGACTGCAGGTAGAAAAATCTTTTTGTTTTCTCACGATAAATGATGAGATAATAAGGAGGTTTGAACCACCTCCCTTTCACATTTGTAATCAAGGAGAAATAACAACAAACGACGCGACGATATGAGTAGAAGGAGATAGAGGAGAAGAAGAAGAAATAAGAGAGGATATGAGTGAAGAAGAAGACGAAGTCGAAAATTATTTGTAAGGGATATTATCTATACCTATATCTCCAACAATGAGTAGTCAATTAGGAGGACACATTCCTAGATTTAGAATGGAGAATAAATATACAACACTGAGGTTACCCGTGTTCCATTGAAGTGGTAATGATGAGTCAGAGAAACATTGGTTCATGTGTGAATCTATATGGTTTGTGAAGAGGATCACAGATGAAGCATCAAAGAGGATCACATATTGTGAGTTCTACAAATCCATGGGGCATGATGTGAGAAAACACCAGTCACTTTAGTTGATGTAGCACCACACCCATGATTCCTTTCGAGTTCAAGAAGAGTAGAAAGGTGGTGACCGTAGGAGCATAGAAAGAGGTGGATAGCAAGGAGGTCCTAGAGGTGGATATGGATATGACCGAGGAAAAGGATATGGAGGGGGAAGAATACCACCCACTTGCTTTAATTGTGGTGATATAGGCCACATGTAAATATTTTGTACCAAATTGCGTGCTCTGTATGCGTACTACTATATTACCGGGCATGCCATGGAGGATTGTCCGAACTTGTTGAAGAAGTTGGAAGAGAATAAGGAGCAATGTAATAATGTAACTACAGAACCATGTAGGAATCAAAAGAAGGATGGGGAAGCTGATGTGTAGGTGATAACCTGAGGCAGATCCAAGATAGGAATGGAAATAGAGCTTGGAGAAATCTTGGGCCATAGAATGGAGGGAAATATTAGAAAGGTGGCGCAAGCTCCTCCTAAGTTTGATGTTGCATAACATAAGAACTTTTCGCATGATGCATAGAGGGATCTAAAAGAAGAGAGAGAACGTGAAGAGCTACAACATGTAATGCAAAGGTTTCTAGAAGAGGCCCAGGTACATGAGGAAGTGAAACATGCTACACAAATATCACTGGAAGAAGCTCGAGAACATGAATAATTGAAACATGCCACACATATATATTTGGAGGAGGCTCGTGTGTGTATGAGGAGATACAACACACAATGAAGAGGTCACTGGAGGAATCTCGTAGGTAAGAAGAAGTGCACCGTGCTGAATAAAAAAAAATAGAGGAGCACTATGCAACATTGGTCATGAAAAGCAAGATGAAGATAAAGTAAGTAATTTCTTGCATTGTTGTTTAAAGTTATTAGGTGATCCAGATGCCGTGATAAAGTTGATGCACATGTTAACAAATTGTATGGGGGAAGAAGGGGAAACTGTAGCTATATCATCCCCTCTACCAGAAAGGGATGTGCACCTGGTCAGTAAGAAAAAGCGCACAAGAAGGTAGTTCAATATGATAGCTAAACTTGGAAGCTATGATATGGATGGAGTCATGTTATATTTGGAATCCAATGTGAACATCCTACTAAAGAAATCATGGGAATTTATGGGTAGACTAAACTTAGTATGGTCCCCCATTGACCTTAAGTTGGCTAATCAGTATAAAATATATCCTATAGGCCAATTGGAATAGGTTGAAGTGAATATTGAAGGGGTGAAGACTGAGGCATATTTTGAGTTGATTGAGATCATGGATGCCACATATCCCTACCTTTCACTACTTGGTATTGATTGGGAATTCAACAACAATTCCTTGTTGAGTTTGAAGAAAATGCAGACCTCGTTTGAGACGTACACCTTGTGCGAGATCCTGCCATTAGATTCGAATGAAGGTGATATATACAATAATCTTGTGAATGAGGATGAACAGAGGTATATTATTGAAAAAATATATCAAATCACATGGCACAAAGAGGATTATATCAATCCCACAATGGATGGAGAACTAATATGGAGAAGTGTAAATTCATATGATATAGATTCTGAAGATGTTGTGGAGAGGTGGCAACAAGAGTTCTATGAAATATATACTAGGAGGTGCACACAAATTACCACCATGGTGCGCAAGGATGAATTCAGACCCCATCATTTTGACAAGACAGATCTGATGGACACATTAATTGACCAAATGCAGAGCATTACCTTACTCCACCGGGTATGTTCCCTCGATACAATATTAGAAGGGATACCCGCACAATGGTGGGTTGTGTATCAGGAACATCTACATGAATGGACATACATAGTGGAATTAATGAAGGAAAGTTTTACGTCAGGGGTTAATATCCACTAATACATGTGTTCGTACAATAGGCACTCGATAGCCAAGAAGCGATCAAATGCACCAAGACTATATATGAAAACCCATCGCACTTTGTTGGTAGGAAGTTTTGTCCATCTTGTTCCTCTGGCTACCATCGAGCTAATGGATGAAAAACGCAGGCTTGAGGTTGAACCCCATACAGAATTGGCCAGCTAGAAGATTCCTCCAGGGCCAACCTTGACTATTGAATATCCTTCATGGCAGAGACCAAGAGGTTGGATCGGTGTAAATATGCATCACGACCTACTAGGGGACAACAAGACAACTTAATATCTAGGGTGTAGATGAAAGGGTGCATAGAAATCATGCGTGAAACCCCAAAAGAATAATACTTTTTTCATGAGTAGGTAATTCCAAATCACATTAAAGATTAGGCAGCCGTAGACATTTTCATCTAATAAATGCATACACAACTAGTCATATACTCCCGAAGAATTAGGATTTTGGGAAATAACCCGACAATAAATGCCAATATCAAGTTTGGTTATTTGCATGTTTGACAATATATTGTAGTTTAAATGCCACATGTATCCAAAAGTGTAACGTACCCAACCCCCAGCTGGGTCCTGTCACTGCTTAAACGACCCAATACAAATTTCTGATACCAAATATAAATGCAGAAAATAACACACGACATGAAATTCAAGCTCATTCAATTGTCCATACTAAATAAAAAATAAATATAACTACTCTTACTAAGAACAATAGTAACTAAATACATACAACATCATTCAACTGTGAAATAGTGATATGAATGCATCTTTCTATTCATATGAAGCAACAATAACTAAGATAACTCATAGTAAAATGCACAACAAATATATCAACATTTAACACAAATAAACACAACATATAAGAACACTTGTCTTATAAAAATATGCAACCCACTGCAGAGGACGAACGTTCCTCCCAACAATAGACTTGTTGTTCCAGTTCTCAACAGTAAGTCATGTTGGAGATATGGCTATAACAGAAGACTGACGCAGATGGTTAAGGTTGTCATTGATGGCAATCGGTTGGTTATGGAGCACGCACAAGTGTTGAAACACAAATGCTGGAACGCAGATGCTGAAACACAGAAGACGCAGACTGTCAAGGTTGTCATTGATGGAAATCGGTTGGTTATGGAGCAGTCAATGGCTATGGAGCAGTCAAGGTTGTCAACACGCACAAGAGATGCTGGAACACAAAGGCTGGAACAAAGATGTTGAAACGTAGATGCTGAAACACAAATGCTGGAACACAGATGCTGAAACGTAGATGCTGAAACACAAATGCTGGAACACAGATGCTGAAACGTAAATGCTGAAACACAAATGCTGGAACACAGATGCTGAAACGTAGA
>ML787781.1:417842-465828 GCA_009831015.1 Picea engelmannii
CTTTATGTTTATAACTCTGGATTTCACAGTAAAGACTCACTGCCACTAAGATTAATGATTCAAAGTTAAAAAGTGAGAAATGGTTAATAATCTACACTAACTGATTCACCCCCCCCCTCTCAGTTAGTTCATACCTGTAACAAGTCACCCCCAAGCTAGGGCTATGAATCCACAAGAGATAGTTGTCCCTAAGGCTGGCTAATGTCCCCCTCTCAACAACCAATTTCCAGAACTAATTCTAGTCCACCAACTCTCTTCCCCTCAACCTACACAACCCAAGGGATCATGTAATCCCCCATCAATGCTCACAGTCCCTCATGCCTTTCCACTTCTCTCCAAGGCTTACATCATAGGTTGGACATGAAATCTCTTTGTTGGGACCTCATGAATTTTGGATAAACACGAATTCGCCCAACAACAAAATTCGTGCTTCCCTTGATGAATTTCAAATAGCACGCTACTCTCAAACACACAGTCTCTTTCTCCATGAAATTTTATCTCCAAATAACAACCAAACTTTCCCACAACAACTACCTTCAAGCTTCAACACTTAGAACTCCTTTGCTGTCCAAAAAAATCCATGTAAAAAAAACTCTCCATGCAAAAAATGTGAATATGTAATTGTGGTCTCCTACCCATACAAATTTCCTCTCTTTCTTAACTTGCACTGTTCCCTAAGTTGATTGTACTCAACTACTCCATGCTCTCAATGAATATGGGAAGTGATTATCACACCCACCCTATTACATGAATTTAATGATTAGGCTCTAGAACACTCAACCAAAAAATAGAAGGTTCAAGGTAAAGATAATTTAGAAAGAAATTGGTTTGGGTTTAATAGAAACGGGTAAACTATCCCCCTTGGACCCCTTCCCTCTCTTGTGAATACTTAGCCCCAAAATCTTCGTTTTTGTTCGTCTACAGTCGACGATACATTTTATTCAATATATTCCATTTACATCATTTACATATTACATCACTTTGGCTCTCATCCATACATTACATTTACAATATACAACTCTAGTTTGGGGTTTGAAAATTGAGATGTTACATTCCCCTCCCCCTACAAACTGCACTGTCTTTAGTGCACAAACCATACAATTTAAACATTGACATATATGAAAATTATTACATCAAAATACTTGATAATTCTGCAACTTAATGAATCACACCGCAATCCCTACCAACAACTCTATTTTCTCCTCAAACCAAACTTTGGTTTGATAGGAAATATCATAGTTATGGCTCTAGGAACTCTAGCTTCCAAAATGGAGTCTTTATTCACTTATGTACAAATGTACATTCAATTTTATTCAAAATTTGCAAAACATTGTGAGTATGCTTCCTGCATGGCTTCCTTGTGCTCCCACATAACGTCTTCAGGACCGTACCAGGTTGAACCTTTACTAAGTTAATGCATTTTTTCCTAATCAATTTTACTTTTTGGTCCAGGATGTGCACTGGTTCCACCCAAAAATCCCTTTCGTTTTCCACTTGGATCACATTCCAATCAATCACATGAATATGATCGCGTGCATACATTTTTAATAAAGACACATGGAACATGTTATGAATTCTCATGTATGGAGGTAATGCTAACATGTATGAAACCAATACTATCTTCTCTAAGATATCAAAAGGTCCACAATATCTTGCTACCAACTTTGGGAAACTTCCCAATATCAACAAGTTTCACTTGGCTTTAACTTTTAAAAAAACATGCTCTCCTACTTTGAATTCTTTATGTGTTCTTCTTTTATCAACATAGCTCTTTTTCCTATCTTTTGTAGCTTTCAAATTATTCTTGATATTTACCATTTGTTCTTTCATTTCCTTTAATAATTCCATCCCAATCACAACTATGTATGTTGGGTTATCCAAACTTACTAGTGTGTTGCATTTTCTTCCATACAATGCTTCAAATGGGCTCATCTTCAATAATTATTGATACCCATTATTGTAAGCAAACTCAACTAAATGGATATAGTCCTCCCACTTATAAGGCTTGTCCATTACATACATTCTCAACACATATTCAATTATTTGATTAATCCTTTCTGTCTTCCCATCTAACTTTGGGTGATATGCTGTATTGAAATTCAAATTGGTCCTAAATCCATTAAATAACCCTTTCCAAAAATTGGAAGTGAATTTGGGGTCTCGGTCCGACACTATTGCCTTAACCACACCATGTATCCTAACAATTTCTTTCATATAAATTTATGCAATATTGGCTGCCTTATGAGTTACTTTTACATGAATGAAATGTGCATCCTTTGTAAGCTTGTCCACCACTACCATGATGGAATCATGTTTCCTTGCTATTCTAGGTAATTTGGTAATAAAATCAATATTAACAAATTCCCATTTCCATTCTAGAATGGGAAATGGTTGTAGAAATACTGCTGCATGTCTGTGATCAACCTTTACCTTATGACATTCTATTCATTTGGCCAAATAATCAGTCAGATATCTATTCATACCTGGGAAACAATATTGGCCTCTTACAATTGTAGTAGTTTTCTGGTATCCTAGATGTCCAACGTATGGCACATTGTGCATCTCCTTCAAAATCAAGTTTCTCAATTCTTGATAATTGAGAACATATAATCTGTTCCAGAATAAGAGTATTCCATCCTCTTCTAGCTTGTATTCCTTATAATTCTGCTGTACATTATTCTACTGTAAAATTTCTTTGATTTGCACATAATACTGGTCTGCTGTTACAACCTCTAGAGTTATATATTTTAAATATGTCCTATACATACTAATGGCTATATCATGCATTTTATGCACCATTTTGCTGAGTGCATCAACCACTTTGTTCTCTTTTTCCTTTATGTGTTTGATGTCAAATTTATATTCACTAAGAAATTCTATCCATCTAGTTTGTCTAACATTTAGTGTTGGTTGTTGAAACAAAAAATTCATACCACTATGGTTTGTTCTCAATTCAATTTTTCTTCCCATAATTTAATGCCTCCACATCCTTAAGGCATGTACTATGGATGCCAACTCTAAATCATGTGTAATATAATTTATTTCACACTCCTTCAATTTTATGAACTCACAAAAAATTAAATGTTCATTTTTCATAAGGACTCCACCGAGCCCTTCCTTGCATGCATATGTGCACACAACAAAATCCTCATTTGGATCTGCAACCTTTAAGATAGGTTCACTAATTAGTAAATATTTTAAACATTAAAAATTCTCTTCACACTTGGCACTCCATTCAAACTTTACTCTTTTCTTTTGCAAATATGTTATTGGGTGTGCAATCTTGAAGAATCCCACAATGAATCTCTTGTAGTAACCAGCTAGACCCATAAATGATCTAATCTTTGAAATTTTCATTGGTGATGGACAACTTTTGATTGTTTCAATATTTTCCAGATCCACTGCTATGACTTCTTCTGAAACAGTGTGACCCAAATAATGGTTTTTCTTTTGATAAAAAGTGCATTTACTTAATTTGGAATACAATTGGTGCTCTCTCAACACTTGTAGCACCATCCTCAAATGTTGCTCATGATCCTTCTCTGTCTTGGAATAGATAATAATATCATCCAAGAATATAATGGAAAACTTGTCCAGGGAATCTATGAATACCCCATTCATCAGACACATTAATGTAGCCAGTGCATTTGTCAACCCAAAAGGCACCACCACAAATTCATAGTGTCCATACCTCGTATGAAAGGTTTTTTTCTAGTATTCTGTTCTCTTATTCTCACTTGATGATAACCAAACCTCAAGTAGATATTGGAGAATATAGTTTCTCCTTTCATCTGATAAAAAAGATCATCAATCCTTGGAAAAGGCTATTTATTCTTGACTGTAACCTTGTTCAACTGTCTGAAGTCAATACATAACCTCAACGTTCCATATTTTTTCTTGAAAAAAATAACTGAGGCACCCAAAGGATAAACACTTGTGCATATGTACCCTTTCTTTAAAAACTCCTCTAGCTGCATTATCAACTCTTTTATTTATGGCGTGCTCATTCGGTAGGGAGTTTTGGACACCAGGGAATCTCCAAGCATTAAATCAATAGAGAAATATATATCACTCTTTTGTGGCAATCTTGGCAACTTCCCAAACACATATTCATATTATTTCAAAACTGGATAATCTTCAAGACTTGGCTCCCTATCCTTCATTGTATTTTCCATACGGGTTTCATATATATGGAACCCTTTTCTACAACTTGTGTTCAGATGAAATG
This sequence comes from Picea engelmannii, assembly GCA_009831015.1. Lineage (NCBI taxonomy): Eukaryota > Viridiplantae > Streptophyta > Pinopsida > Pinales > Pinaceae > Picea > Picea engelmannii. The sequence goes on from ML787781.1 coordinate 422,071, forward strand.
CTGAAATCTCTCGGACATATACATGCCTTGGAATACCTTTCATTGTCCTTGAATTTTATTCCTCATCAAGACAAGTAAATGCCTTGTTATACCAATCGAAGACAACACGATGCTTTTCTAGCCAGTCCATACCAATGAAACATTCATAAGACCCAAGCGATATGATGTTAAAATATACCTTAGTGTTAATTCCATTCATGTTTATAGGGAATTATTTAACAAGCTCATTGATTCTTCTCTTGGTTCTAGTAGCTAGATGAATGAACCAAGACTTTTCATTCTTACATTTCTTCGATTTAAATATTTCAACTAGATTTGGATCTATATAGCTATGATTAGCTCCAAAATAAATCAAAATATCTATGGTATGATTATCAATCTTACCTTCCACTTCAATCATGTGGGATTGATAGTCTTCTTGTCTATTGTCCAAGTCTACATAGATCCTTGGCATGCTTCTTCCCGCGTCCTCTACTGTTTCCTCTTGCTTTATGTTATGCATAGTCTTCATTTTATCTCCCCGGTGAGGAAAATATTTATACATGTGATTTCCTTCACATCCCCAAATTTTTATGGGTTGCTGTCTTGGCCTCTTTCGCAAGGAATATGTCATTTTTTGATCGCCTTAAGATTGTTGCACTTGCTAATATGATTGATATCTATTCCTTATGAAAGGTGGCTTGAAACCTTTCTTCCTTTGAACCATATTTCCTTTCTTCTTGTCATCCCATGACTTTTGGAAAGCTGGCCTTCCTATGTTCTACTCATATATATACTTAAACTTTCTTATGGATTCTTATAGATTCTTGGGCTCATCAAACTAAATTTTATCCTTGTGGAAGGATTACAGTCCACTCATGAACCTTTGAATTTTGACCTTCTCATCCTAGATGAAGCTCACATACCTAAGAAGTTCCAAGAATTTCCTTTCATATTCATCCATGGTCATGTTCCCATGTTTGAGTTCAAATAACTCTTGCATCTTCTTGTCATTATATTGCTTTGACAAGTAATACAACTGAAAATATTTCTTGAATTGTCTCCAAGAAATTTTCTTATTATCAAGGTGCTTTACCTGCTTTAGCTGATCCCACCACATAGATGCCTTTCTTTGAAAGTGGTAGGTTTCAATTCGAGATTCTACATTTGATGAATAGTCATGCAAATGGAAATATTTCCTCATTCCCAACAACCATGCTTCTGCATTTTCTCCTTTCTTGTTCTCTCCATCAAATGATGATGGATTGATTTTCCTCAACTCCATTTGCAAGCTATATGATCCATGTCTCCTCCTATGATGTTTGACAGAAGACATACTTGGGACACTCTCTGACCTTAAACATGCATATGTTTTTCTGGTCAAGTTCGTCGGGGAATTTTGATGTTGATGCCTACTATCACTTGACTATCTAAATCCTTCATGATCATCCCTCCTATCATGATATCTAGAAAATTATACTTTCCTTGCACTAACTTCTTGTCTTATGCCATAATATTTTTTGATTTGCTTCTGCAACATATTTAGCTTTGTAGTATATATTCTCGAGCTTTCATGATAACTCTGCACTTCTCTCTACAGGATTCTCATAGTTACATGCCCCTCCCTATCTCTTCTTCCATTAGACTCGGTCTCAACATTTCCTGTGCTGACATGAAGACCTATGATCTCTTCTTCATGGCTGTAAGACCCTTGAGTATTCTCCATATTTTTAGTTCTCATATGGGAACTAAGGTTTTCTTTCTTGTATCTCTAGTTCTGAAAGAATGTGCATGCAATTATTGTTGTTAGAATTAAGCATATTGCAAAATATTTATTAATTAGATTACAGGTTATTATTCACATCAATTTAATAAGAACACAATGAACTAAGTCAAAATATGATTCCTCAAACACATTCTTATCTGAAACAACTCTCCAAAAACTGTACTCATGCTTCATTTTGAGTAATGGGTGAAAAGTTACAATATTCACATGTTGTAATTTCCACTTTCTTACTGCTACAAAATTAATTTATCACATCCCGATAAAATTGTAGTGCCCAATTAAAAATTATGGGTGGATATATCTCTTCTCCTCCTCAATACCTTTCTAGCTACTATTCTCTTTCTCAAATATGAGCTCTGATATGAAAGTTATGGTCCAATGAAGTTTTGATTGTTTTTCCCAATTTATCCATGTTTTCTACAAGTGTCCTCTTCCTCTTCCTGCAAATTTTTGCATACCTAGATCCCAAATATGGCTCCATGGCTGTGTTTTATGGTTCATAATATTTCCACAAACTGCTCTTGCGTTGGAAACAGATTCTTGAGTAAGGAGTTATGCCCTCTGGAAGTAAAATGGTGGAAATTGTTTCCTTAATTGTTTTTGGTGTAAATTTCTCATACGAGCCCGGTTTTACACCCAAAGTAGCTCATTGGATAACTCTCTCCAAGTTGTTGTATCTGAGATGAAAAGTTCCAATGTAACTTGGTACACTCTACTCTCACGGGTTTTGATTTCCTAAAAACGTTGTTTAGGTTCTTAAAATCACCCCGTAAGTTCACGACCTTCAAAAACCCAAAAAATTCATAGAAATTTGACTGTTTTACTATTATAACAACTTTTAAATTCTGATCCATCGATTTCAAATCAAGTGAGATATCATCCGTTGATCTTCCTAAAATATTGACCTGACCATCGACCATCGAACCTTTTCCTTTGGCAACCAATTGAAGCACATCTTTGAATCGACCGACTAGATCGTTGAGCATCGACCGTCGACGATTTTCATTGGTGGATGAAAATAATCTCAATTCGACTGACCCGACCATCAAATATTCTTGTTGACTAAAAAAAGCACTTCCTCCATTTGGCCGACCCAACCATCGACTATCAACCATTTCTTAGCTTACATGGCATGACACGCGGATACTGATATGGTATGACATGTAGACTCTAACGTGGCACTATGGATGTTGCGGAATGGCATGTGGATGATGACATGGAATGAAAAATTATCTCCCTATTTCCTTCGCGACCATCAACCATTTCTTTGGGACAAACATACACCTCATGGAATTGGTCGACACCCAAGTATCGACCATCGACGATTGACGCTTTCTCTTGATCGAACAAAAAACTTTTCTAAATCAACCGAAACTTGACCATCGGTCATCGACGAATTTCATTGGTGACTAAAACACTTCACCAATCCAGCCAACCGAAGCATCGATCATTGGTGATGTCCTTTGGCCAACTCCAACACTTACAAAATTTTCAACCAAATTCCTTATGAATCTGGACCGTAGATCTCCCGTTTAAAAATGATCTCGGTCATTGATCTATCAAACTTCTCCCAAATTTTCCGATTCCTAATCATCAACCATCGACCATCAAAGATTTATTTTTCCCAAACCAAACTCTCCAATCTAACCATCGGTCGCCAACAATTTCTCTTGGCAAATTTCCAACACTTAGAAATTTCTACCAAATCCCCAATGAATCTAGGCCATCGATCATTCAAAATGATCATTACCATTGATCTTAGCCAACCTCCCATTGGATGAAAATGAATCCAGACTTTCGATCTATCTCATTTTTCCAACTGCCAGAAATGAATCTTGACCGTCGATCTGCTCGACCTTACTAACTCCAAAAACTTTATAGTTTTTTTTAATTTATCACAATGAATCTAGGCCATTGATCTTGAGATCAAACACAATCTCAACCGTCAATTTCACTAAACTCTCCCAACTCTTTTGACGTCCATCAAAACAAGAATTTTGACCTTCCAAGTCAAATTTAGCTCTACAATTCTGCAGATCGACACCATTAAACCTTTCAGACATTTCTGAGGCAACTAAATCTCAAATTTTCCCATTAATTTGGGGATTTCACTCTAGTTCTCGATCGTTTTCTACAAAATTCGCTTAGACTAAAGTATGTAACAATGAATTATCCCAAATTTGCACTCGTTCTTGGGCCATATGGGTCCAATGTTGAACTAGAAGCTCTGATACCACTCTGTAACTTACCCATCCCCCAACTGGGTCACGTCATTGCTTAAACAACCCAATAAAAATTTCCGATACCAATTGTAAATGCAGAAAATAACACACAACATGACATTCAAGCTCATTCAATTGTCCATATTTAATAAAACATAAATACAACTACTCTTACTGAGCACAACAAAAACTAAATACATTCAACATCATTCAACCATAAAATAGAGATATCAATGCATATTTCTGTTCACAACAAGCAACAATAACCAAGATAACTCAGAGTAAAATGAACAACAAATATATCAACATTTAACACAAATCAACATAGTAGATAAGAACACTTATCTTATAAAAATATGCAACCCGCTGCAAAGGAAGGACATCCTCCCAACCGTAGAATTGCTGTTCCAGTTCTCAACAAAAAGTCATCCCCGAGCTAGGGATATGATCCACAAGAGATGGTGGTCCTTGAGGATGGATAATTTCCCCCTCTCAACAATAAATTTTTATAGCTAATTCAATTCCACCAACTCTTTTCCCCCCAACTTGCACAACCCAAGGGATGGAATCCCCCTTCATTGATTCAGATTATTTTGAGAACAAAATGAAGGTGGAAATATAATATGTAAATACACATATATATTGCTAGAAAAATAGAGATACAGTAATGCACAATTTTTATTAATGAAAGAAATGTACAGAAATTGTAAAAATACAGAGTGAATGAACTCACTAGAATGGTGGCAACTTATCTTTGAGAAGGGATGTGATGGATGCACTCATTTGAAAGAAGATGATGTTTACAATGAGGCTCTAGATGATTTTTTAACATAAATAAAATCCAAAACCCTAACACTGGAAGATGAAATGCCAAAAGGCTTGCGGGCCCCGATGGGGGGTAGTTGATGCATCAACTTCCTGAGGGCGTAACGTTTGCATACGATCTCCATTTGGGGTGCTTGATACCTCGTCAGAAAGGTCTAGATGAGGAGTACACATTTTTTTCATCCTAGACTATGCCTTTTGTTTTTAATTAGGCATTGTCGTGCCCAAAAAATGTCATTTAGGGCCTCAAAATGGCCCCGAAAGTTCAGGACTCAAAAAACCGTAGAAAAACTGCCAAGGTGGAAACCCATGTTTTGAGCCAGTGGAATAGGTGAGTGGCCACCTATATATTTTTGGATCAATCCTTCCATATTAGGAAGCAATGGTACCCATTGCGTCAAGTTCCCGTGGGAGATGGGAAAGATTTTTCTGAATCTGAACCTTGGTGAGCTGCTTGCCTTGTTGCAGAAGTTGTCTTGCTTAGCTTGTTGAAGGCTGTTATGAACTTGTTGCTGGAGGGGTTGGATCTGTTCAACCAATCTAGCTGAAATGTTTTCTCAAGTGTTGGAGGAATCTATTGGTGAATATGTAGCATGAGGAGTATGAAGGGCTCTATTATAACTTTTCTTGATTGGACAGTGTGGAAGGACCCTCGTATGTGAAGCAAACATATTTTTGTGGCTTTCTACAATTTTCTTCAGTTGGATAGAAAGGTTTTGGGACGAGGATACAATGGTTATAGTTTCCTTCTATTCACCTTTTGAACATATCATGAAGAGGATAAAATTTGCAGTATGAGATATTACTTTGTGACACTATTTTGTCGGGACAGTAGTTAGAACTACCTCTGGTATCCTATAGAGCTGGCCCCCCATAGTAACAATGATGCTACAGGGTCGATACTCATAAAAAACATGACGCTTACACATATATGGATTTCCTAATAGAACATCATAGAATTTCGGTGGGGAAACATCACACAGTACCTCATCCTTTAAGCGTTTGATGTCGTAGGAAAAGAGACATTACTGGATGACACAAAGATATCGACCCTGGTGAAGAAAATCGATGTTGTATGGATGCAGGTGTGGTGTTGTCAAAAAATATAACTGCTTGAGGACCTCTGGCCTAACATAACATCATATAATTCTAGTGGGGAAACATCACACAGTACCTCATCCTTGATGGGCTTGATTCCATAGGACAAACGACATTGCTCGTTGACATAAAGATCTCAACCCTAGTGAAGCCACCCAATGTAGTATGGCTATGGGTGTGGTGTTATTGGAAAATATAATTGCTTGGAGACCTCTACTAAGATTAGGTTCTTTTGGCTTCCACTATCAACAATAAAATGCAACAAGATCCCCTTCACCCACATATGTGAATGGAAGAGGCACTCCCCCTCCTCAGGATCCTCTGGTTCTTCCAATTGGATTGTTGTGGTCACGACAATAGCAATGGGTTTTGCATCAATGATATGTTTCCTTTTATTATTTTTTGAATCAAATTCCAAGTCAGGGCTCTGCTTTGTTTCTTTGATCTCAACCACCAATGATTGTTTTGAGAGACATTCATCGGTGTTGTGCCAAGGTATTTTGTGGAAGTCACACCACTTCCTAGTGTCCTTCATTTTCCCGTTACCCTTCTTTTCCTGTGGCTTGGACTGGTTGTCTTGAGGTTGAGCTTGGTGCGCAAGGTATGGAAGGTGTTTGTGAACTCCGATATTGTTTGGCCCCTCTCTTGATGCAACATGGTCCATCTCATGTACCGGTCGTCATATTTTCCAATCGGGTAATATTGCTCCTTGACCACATCCATAAAAACATCCCAAGTGGGCTCATCCCTAAATATTCTAGACTCCTCTATACAATTTTTCTCCCACTAAGTTTCCCACCAATGTTTGACAAGGGGGACAACCTTAAGGAGTGCGAAGGTGATATTTTCTTTATCGAAAAAATTATAGACAAATAAATAACCTTCTAGAATATTTAACCACTTTTCCAAAGCATCCACATCGATATGACGTTCAAATACGAGAATATCAAAATGAACTTGTACCTTGAATGGGGAAGTGTCTCCAAATCTATTGCTGGACAAAGACGTTCCTACTAATGTCTGTAATCCTTGAAGGATTTGGGAAAAATTATCCAACATATCATTCTTCTTTTGCGTGAGGGATTCTGCAAGCAACATCTTGATAGGATCGTCTTCTCCCTTGTCTCTCTCTTTTCTTCCACCATGGGAGGCCGCTTGGGCTAGCGAGAGTGGTAGTCCTCAATATAAAATAGCTTGAGACCCAACTCTCTATACCTTGACCTCATCGGGGACATGCACTAAGAAATGACAAGGAATAGCTTTCTCTGATACCACTAATCCAGATTATTTTGAGAATGAAATGAAGGTGGAAATATAATAAGCAAATACAACGATATATTTCCATAAATACAGATATATATTTCCAGAAATACAGAGATACAATAATGCACCATTTTTATTAATGAAAGAAATGTATAGAAGCTGTAAAAAAGTGAATGAACTCGCTAGAATGGTGGTAGCTTATATTTGAGAAGAGATTTGATGGCTACAGTCATTCTCAAGAAGGAAATGTTTACAATGAGGCTCCAAATTCCTTTTTAACATAAATGAAATACAAAACCCTAATCCCGGAAGATGAAACACCAAAAGGTTTGCGGGCCCCGATGGGGGTAGTTGATATGTCAACTTCCCAAGGGCGTATATTTTGCATACAATCTTCATTTGGGGTGCTCAATACCTCATTAGAAAGGTCTAGATGAGGAGTACACATTCCATTCAGCCCAAACTTTGCCTCTAATTATAATTTGGGTGTTGGGGTGCCCAAAACACATCATTTAGGGCCTCAAAATGGCCTCAGAAGTTCAGGACCCGAAAAACCGTAGAAAAAATGCCAAGGTAGAAACCCATGTTTTGAGCTAGTGTAATAGGTGGGTGGCCACCGATATCCATCTGGATAAATCCTTCTCCCTTAGGAAGAAATGGTCCCCATTGCGTCAATTTCCCATGGGAGATGGGGAAGATTTTATTGAATCTGAACCTTGGTGAGATGCTTGCCTTGTTGCAGAATTTTTATTGCTTAGCTTGTTGAAGGATGTTATGAACCTGTTACTGGAGGGGTTGGATCCATTCAAACGATATAGCTACATGATCTTCCCCAATGTGGGAGGAAATTATTAGTGAATATGCAACATGATGAGTATGAAGGGATATGTTATAACTTTTATTGATTGGACAGTGTGGAAGCACCTCTGAAGGTGAAGCAACAATAGTTTTTTGGCCTTCTACGATATGATTCTATTGGATAGAAATGTTTTGGGCCAAGGGTGCAGTGGTTGTAGTGTCCTTCTGTTCACCTTATGACCAGATTGTGAAGAGTATAAACTTTGCAGTATGAGATATTACTTCGTGGCACTATTTTATTGGGACAATAGTCAGAACTACCTCTGGTATCCTGTAGAGATGACCTCCTACAGTAACAATGATTCTATGGGGTCGAGACTAAAAAGAAAACATGATCCTTCCACATATATGGATGGCCTAATAGAACATCATATACTTCCAATGGGGAAACATCACACAATACCTCATCCTTGAAGGGCTTGATGCCATAAGATAGATGACACTACTTGCTGACATGAATATCTTGACCCTGGCGAAGCCACCCGATGTTGTATGGCTGTGGGTGTGTTGTTGTCAGAAAATCCAACTGCTTAATGACCTCTGCTAAGATTATGAACTTATGGCTTCTGCTATCAATAATAAAATGTAGCGGGGTCCCCTTCACTCACATCTATGAATGGAAGAGGTGCTCCCCCTCCTCAGGATCCTCTAGTTCTTCCAGTTGGATTGTTATGATCAAAATAGTAGCAATGAGTTATACATCAATGATTTGTTTCCTTTTATTATTTTATGAATTAGAGTCCAAGTCGGGTCTCAAATTTGTTTCTTTGAGATGGACCACCAATGTCTGTTTTGATCGACATTCATCAGTATGGTGCCAAGAGATTTTGTATAATTTGCACCACTTCCCAATGTCCTTTTTCATCTTCCCGTTACCCTTCTTTTCCTGTGTCTTGGACTGGTTGTCTTGAGGTTGTCTGTTCTGTGAGTTAGGGATGGATTTACCATACTTTGGTTGTTTCATATTTGTAGACCTGAATTCCCGCTTGTTCTATTGTTTAAATTTCTGCTCGATTTGGACAACGCATCGATAAGCGACTCTCAGTGATGATATGTCTAGAAAATCCATTTTGGTTTGTATGTACATTTGTAGAGCCCCACAATATTTTAGAACCATATTATGCTCCGAGTCTTTCATACCCATCTTGGTGAGAAAGGTGTGTAAGGTATTTGTGAACTCCGACATTGTTTGGCCCCTATCTTGATGCAGTGTGGCCCATCTCATGTACTGGTCATCATAGTTTCCAATAGGGTAATATTTCTCCTTGACCACATCCATAAAAAAATACCAAGTGAGCTCAACCCCAAATATTACAGACTCCTCTGTGGAATTTTTCTCCCAGTACGTTTCCCACTAATGTTTGACATGGGGGACAACCTTATGGAGTGAGAAGGTGATATTTTCTCTGTCAAAAAAATTATGGACAGATAAAAAACATTATAGCATATTTAACCACTTTTCCAAAGCATCCACATCGATATGACCTTCAAATACAAGAACATCAAAATGAACTTGTACCTTGAATGGGGCAGTGTCTACAAAGAGACTGCTTGATGAAGACATTCCTGCTATTATCGATAATCATTGAAGGATTTGGGAAAAATTATCCAACATCTCGTTCCTCTGTTGTGCGAGGGATTCTGTGAGAAACAACGTGATAAGATATTCTTCTCCCTCATCTCTCATTTATTCCCATGGGAGGCCTCTTGGGATGTCGAGAGGATATCCTCAAGATAAACTAGCTCAATACCCAACTCTCTATACCCTGATCTCGTCGGGGAAATGCACTAAGAAATGAAAAGGAGCAGCTCGCTCTAATACCACTGATCTAGATTATTTTGATAATGAAATTAAGGTGGAAATATAATAAGTAAATACAAATATATATTTCTAGAAACACAAAGATACAACAATGCACAATTTTTATTAATGAAACAAATGTAAAGAAATTGTAAAAATACAGAGTGAATGAACTCGTTAGAATGGTGGCATCTTATCTCTGAGAAGATATATGATGGATACACTCATTCAAAAGAATATTGTGTTTACAATGAGGATCCAAATTCCTTTTTAACATAAATAAAATCCAAAACCCTAACCCCTGAAGATGAAATTCCAAAAGGTTTACGGGCCCCTATGGGGGTAGTTGATACGTTAACTTCCCAAGGGTATAAATTTTTCATACAATTTCAGTTTGGGGTGCTCGATACCTTGTCAGAAAGGTCTAGTTGAGGAGTTTACATTTTTTTTGGCATAGACCATGAATTTGACTATTTTTTGGGCACTATTGTGCTCGAAAAACTTTGTTTAGGGCCTCAAAATAGCCCCAGAAGTTCGGGACCCAAAAATTTGTAGAAAAAATGATAAGGTGGAAACCCATGTTTTGATCCAATGTAATAGGTGGGTGGCCACCGATATCCCTCTATATCAGTCATTGCTCATAGTCCCTCAGAATTCCACTCCCCTCCAGGGCTTCCAGCATAGGCTGGACATGAAATTTCTCTACTGGGACCTCATGAATTCTACAGCTACAACATAAATTCACCCAACAACAAAACATGTAATTCCCTTGATAAATTTAGAAAATCATGCTACTCCTAGGAACATAGTGTCTTTGTCCATGAAATTTAATCTCCAAACATCTTCCAAATGTTCCCACAACAACTGCCTTCAAGCTTCAACACTCATAACTCCTTTGCTGTCTAAAACACTCTATGTAAAAACAACTCTCCATGAAAAAAATTGAATCTATAATTATAAACTCCTACCCTTACAAATTTCCTCTCTGTCTCTTGATTTCTTTACTTGCACTCTTACCAAAGCTGTTCATACTCAATAAATATGGGAGGTGATTCTCACACCCACCCTCTTACATGAATTTAATTATCGGGCTATAAAACACTCAACCAAAAAATGGACGGTTCAAGGTAAGGCTAATTTAGAAAGTAATGGGTTTGGGTTTAATAGACATGGGTAAAATCCCCCCCTTGGACCCCTTCCCTCTTTTGTGGAGACTTAGCCCCAAAATCTCCATTCGTGTTCATCTACAATAGGTGATACATTTTATTCATTATATTCCATTTACATCATTTACATATTATATCGCTTTGGGTCTCAACCATACATTACATTTACAATATACATCTCTAGTTTGGGGTTTGAAAATAGGGATGTTACATAAAGGATAACAACATAGATGATGGGTATTGATGACAAGGTGTAGTCAATGGTGGCCACAAGGAGAAACCGTCCTTCCCAACAACTGATGGAAAGGGAGTGATAGGACAACACATGCAATAATGTCCTAACAGTCCCCAAGATGCATGTTAATATTCTTAGGTTCATTAATAGACTAACACATTTATAAACAAATCATCAGACTGTACCAGGGTGGAAATATTATTTCACAGGCATTGATACTGCCCCATTCGAATACGCTGGTCACTATTTTAGTCTAGGTTCAGTTTCTTATAAGTGAAACACATCATAAACCATTACCAGGTGACGACTAGGTGCAAATCAGATGAGCACAACCCTGTATTCACATTCCTCCATATTGAGACTTGACTATACCCAGATACCTGGTGATTGCAGTTACCAATGGCTTCTTCCAGCAAGTCGAAGGGATGTAACAAATATAAGGAACGTAGGGATAAAGAAATACCAAATCCAACATTATCCACTAATGTTAGTTTCACGGGCTCCCAGTGGGAAGGTTCAGGACATATACTTTACCACCTACGATGTCCAAGACCCAGTTCAGTTCCCATAGCTCTTCTTCCCCAAATATGAACACGAAGTTATGAGTGTGGATGGTAAACCAATGGTACTCACATAGAAAATGGCCAAGCCACTTCAAATGGATGGCATGCTAACATTGGTAGACTGCCCTCATTTTGGCCACACGACATCTATTATGGACTACATCTAATTCCTACTTAGTCGATTGCACGATGACTACCTCTATCTAGGAAAGAAATACCCAATTGATGCAGAGATCATACATCGGGTTACCGATATTCTAATACATGGAAAGGTACCATAAAAAGTGCTCAGAGCCAAAGGTCTTGGGACTCGCGGGGTCATGATTATAGAGATTAATGATTGATAAGTTGTATTTTCCACCCAATTTATTGCATGTAAATTACTAAGGAAATGATAAAAATATGAATTCCCACTCAACTTCGTCATAACTAAACGTTGTGTTGGAGGTGTTCAAATGGCATGGGAACACTATATCCTTAATGTATTTATCGACGACTACTTGGGAGATCATAACTTCGATAAGGATTTCCACTACATCTAGGTCATTTTGTTTCTTTCTACGATTCTCTAGAGACCCCCTTTGGGCAACAAGTACGCTGTTGTGGGTGGCCCAGCCTTTGCAACCCATTGATTTCTTTCCTTACAAATAAGCAAAAATCCCACCATTCAAGCCACCAATGATAAATCTTTTCAGAAATGGTACAACCAACTCATCCAAGCTTTCGACTAATAATCACACATCCAACACAATATCATCGACATGTATGCAAATTTTATTGAATTTGAATGTAATTTTCATAATGTATACATTGTTGAGAAAGTGTTTTCATTGATGCCAAAGTAGTTGCAAGTGTGACAGTGAGAAAGTGTTGTCATTGATGTGAAAGTGGCTACAAGTGTGATAGTAAGTGGTTTCATTGATACCAAGGTGATTGTCGAGATCAATGGTTATTGAGGTATGGTTCTTAAAGTTAACCCAACATGTGAATATCTTGTTTCAAGAAATTTTTTATGATTTAAGCATTCAAATATATTCAACTACAAAAATTCAGAATTCCGATAGCCACATGTTGAACTACAAAATCACGACAACTACATAAACAACCGATCTACATGATTATTTGAGATAATATCTGTCATGTTCAATTAAAGAGATTATTTGATGTCTATGTTACATATTTACGATATGATCCAATTGTGATAGGATGTACAACTCTCCATTTTTACTTTTTATTATGTTATTTCCATAAATAAAAGGAGCATACTTATTTTTGAGCCCAAGAGAAAGCCTCATAAGTCCCTTCTTCATTTAAATATTCTTCTGGTAATTCATGTTTCAGTTGGAAAACAAACAATCACTTAATTTTAATTGACAAAGTTACTTTCAAATATTCTGAGCAGTTAAGAGGAGCTACTTCAAACTCCTCCGAGTAGTTTAGAGGAGTTACTTCAAACTCCTCCAAATAGTTCAAAGGAGTTACTTCAAAATCCTCCGAACAAGTTCGTAGGAGTTCCCTTATTTTGTTCCGATACATAATCTTATCACAAGAGTTGGAGGAAACACGTCCGATCATATCAAAAGAGTTACTCCTAACTCCTCCTATATGCTCGGAAAAGTTACTTCTAAATATTATGAACTGATCGAGCCACTTTTTCTTAACTACTCCAACCTAACCTACCCAACTACCGCATTAAATATCATTAAGTAACCTTTTTTCTATAAAATGGAACGGGGTTGAGACTATTGTTATTCAACCATTTTCAATTGAATGAGAAAAAAAGAGGATAAAGGCACCAAGCCGAATGTTGTTCCGAACCCTCCCCTATCCATTTCCAACATGTGGCATCATAGGTCAGGTAAGGTTACCTCCCTCTCTCCTTTTCTTGAAGATATGGTTATGTTTTTTGTTTTAGTTTTTCTTTCCCCCTTTTCCCTAGATCAATATCCCTCTCTTTCCGGTTCTTCCTCACTTCACCATGAACTCACCACTCACTTCACCCTGACCCTACCTCTCCCTTTTCCACCAACCTTATGTTCATTTTGAATCGACTCTTGGTTGTGGGATATACAAACAATCGATCTTTTCCCCCTTTTTAACCATGATGGACTTCTTCCTATCCTCACACTTAACCATTGCAAATCGCAAGACCCATTTGAGGCATAAATAATTTAATCTTTCTAGGTTAGCCATAGTACTCCTGGTTGCTATCCTTGTTCACATAAAACCCTAACTCCAAAACTAGAGAATTGTGTATTAAATCTTCGAGTGTATCAAAGAAGTTACTACTAACTTCTCCGATATGCTTGAAAGAGTTGACATTAACTCTTTCACAAGTTTTCAGAACAAATGGAAACAACTCCTGTGATCACATTGGAGGAGTTACTTTCAACTCGTCCGATATGATCATAGGAGTTCCTTGTAATTTCTTTGAGCACCTTGACACAATGACTAAATCCTCTGATATGATCAAGGAAGTTGTTACTAACTCCTTCGATACAATCAAAGGAGTTGTTACTAACTCTTTCGATCTGTATTAAGGGAGTTGTTTTATTTCGCTCTGATTTCACTTTTCCACGACGATGCCCAATCTTTTCACCCCAAAATATTGAGCATTTTTCTATTATGAACCTGATATTTGCAAGGAGCAACTTGCCTTGACTTGTTTTCATTAATTCTTATAATTATCCGATCATTTAACTATCTCCAAATGACGTGATCTAAATTTATCTTGTCTGCAAATTCAAACATGTCACCATGAAAGAAGATGACGATGAAAGAAATAGGAGATGATCCATTTAGTAGTGCCCATTAGACAATAGAGACAGAAAGTGTCAGAACCATATATGATTATATGTCGGGGCTTCTATACAAAGATGGAGAAACTTTAAAGTGGGGAGAAGTATATTATATGTTTAAGAAATCAAACTTCTCTATAGAGGAAGAGGAACCAAATGAGCTCCAGGTGTTTAGGAATATCAGAAAATTAGGAATTTTTAGAGTGGAAACACATCCATCAGTTTTCCCTTGTGCAGATGCCATTTCCTAGATTTTTAAAAACGTAGATGTAGATAGTAGGTATTTTTTTAATGCAAGAAAAGAACATATAGCTTCATTCAAGCCTGGTGATTTAGTTAATTGTTACCATATTGAAGACGGAAACAAGTGGTATATGGTCAAATCCTCAGTGATTTGGAGCTCACACCAAAAGATTTATTCCCCACATGGTATAAAGCAGACAAACAGTTCAAATATCGACCCAAGAGTCGATATCCCACAACCAATTTAAGGATACCTTACCAATATATGGTAGCCACACTATGCAAGTTGTATGGGGAACTAGATGAAACTCATTTCCCCCTATCATACATGCCCCAATTTATTTCTGTGCATATGTGGGGGTCTTATTCAACTGGGAAAACATTTTGTCTAAAAGTCTCAAAGATACCATTTCTGCAATAACACAAGCACAAACATGAAGCTTCCCCAGTTTCCATATGTCTTCATATCTTCTAGACATAATGTGTATCATGCACAAGTACCCAAACATTGGATGGAGTTTGTTTCACTTCGATTCCGCTATCCACATCTACTGCAAGGTGATTTGGGAGCACAAATACCGAACAAACCATCAAAGAATCTGTGAACACTTCCTTGCCCCATTGTATGAATTTATTTTTTTCACCTCCCCACCTTGTATGACCCACAAAGCCATAACAATTATAAGAAGGATTGGGGATTGGTATTTAATGGAACACAATACATATATAAGGATATATGGTGCAATGAAACCACCCCATCTACTTCCTCTATTCGTCTCTGACAAGATTGTGCTCCTGGAAGTGGCATATCAAACTATCATACATGGGGTCAGAGGAATGTTATATAGATCAAAGAAAACAATTTGGCCTCCACTACCTCTTTGCATTGGAAACTATTTATTTGAAAACACCAAACAAGCCCAGGTGGAAGTAGACGTTTTTCTTTCCTATGATTTTGAAGAGGAAATATTTAGGAGGCACGACCCCAAGAAAATCATCAAAGAGCAATTCCATAGCATGAGACTCCCGTATGAATACACCATTGAGTTGTGGGAAGAAGAGGAAGTACATTAAAATTCCAAGACTTATGACGAGGTCATTTTCAACAGGCCGGGTCAACCGAAAGGAAGAATCACGGACGAAGAAGCTGCAAGAGAGGCAACCATAAAACATACAAAGAGAGATGAAGGAGAGAGATCTTCCTCCATCTCAGTCTCAACTCATTCAGGTTTCGTAGAAGAGGATGAAGAGGCACCGACATAGAAAAAGAGAAGAGAAAAAGAGAAAAAGAGAAAAAGAGAAAAAGAGAAGGTAATGAAGAGGAGGAATGATGCTAAAAAGAAACAAAAATTAGAAGTCTACAAAGAAAAGGCCAGAGCATAAAATGGAGCGAAAGAAAAAGTAGAGACTGAAGTGAAAGATGCTGTAGAAAAAGAAAAAGAGTTAGCAGAAGCAGCAAGAATAACAACAAAATTAGCAGAGAAAGAAGCATCAAATAAAGCTGTTGAAGAAGAAAGGAAGAATAAGAATGCAGATGATCGAGAAGGTGACACACACCTGATGGACTTGAATATTCCTGAACATCCATCGTAGGTACATGAGTAGAAAAAGTGAACAATGGTTTAGGTCTTGGACCCTGGGAACCTTTTCGGTTAGCCGAAATATTGGACCTACGAAGTTTCACATATGATAGAAAAACCAGAAGAATCATGCAAGAAAGAGTGAAAAAGGTTCCAACAATAGAAGGAACCCCTTTTTTAGTTTTTACTCAAGTCCCTGTCATAGGATATGTCGGGGAAGACCCTGTGGCGATGGCTAGAGTAGTATTTTCATTCATGGATGAAACTGTAGACAATATATAGAGAGTATGCCAACATAATGAAGAGAAAGTGGAAAGGATCAGAGAACTAGAAGAGAAGCTCCAACAAGTAAAGATTGATTAAAGGATTATTCTCAATTTTAATACCAACATGAAAAAACTAAGGAATGATTTGGAAGGTGCCATCATTGATATGTACGCCAATCTGCATCTCTTCGAAAATGTGGCTACAATAGTTTTTGAACAAAAAAACATGATACAAATGCATCTGACCCAATACAACACTATTCGTGAAGGTATAGCAGACATTGATACCTGGATAACGGAAAATCCTGATGCGCCGCCAGAGCTGTACAGACCCTCGAAATAAGAAAGGAAAACATACCTATATGCATTGGATTATGTTCAGTAGGTAGGACAAAGGGAAGACAAAGAAGCAACCATGGCAATGGGGATCTATTCAAGGACTCAAAAATATGCCCAAGAGCTGATAAGGAATGGTCATCTCCCAATATTAGATGAATTTGGGAAGAATTTGGTCACAAAAGAGTTGGTGAATTCCTTCCATGACAACACGAGTCGAAGGAGACAAATCATCGAAGCATCAACCTTTGTCTCTACCAATATTATTGACTAGCATGTACTACAACCGATGAAACTCCACACTATGATACATGCTTATATGACAAGAATATAGAAAGGTATGAGTTCCCTTGATAATAACATCACCATGATCGAAGCAACGCTGGAACAACTATCTTACAGGAGAATTGAGTTACTGTATAACCAATTGGATATTTGGACAACTTATCTTCGAAGCAAAAGTTCATAGAGAAAGGAAAGATAATTGTTTTCCTTTCATCCTATTCCTAACTACTTCAATTTTAATCCTCTCTGCCACTTGTTATGAGTAAAAATAAAGTGAACATTTTTTTAACTGCCTCTTGAAGAAGAAGGCAAAAATACGACTAGGAGTTACTAGTTTTGTATAAAATATGTTAGAGGCTCCTTGGAGGAGGATTTTTGTTTTTGGATTTTCAACCATTGTATAGACCCAAGAATTTTTTTGAGAACTTATACAGTGTTAATGAATATTGAGAATCCCTTAGTGACAACATGTTATAGAAGGAATTCTGTGTAAAAATTGTTCGAAGATTTGAATTACTTCAACTGAAGATATTTGTTGTTTCTATGGATTGTAAGAATGCTTTGTTTGTTGTAGACAAAATGCTCTTTGGGTGGATCGTGTCACCCCCAAATCTTCCATTAGAACATCACCTTACTTTCTTGTTTACAAGAAATAATCCATTTTACCATCGAACATTCACCTACCTTCCTTCCAACTTACAAAACAATCTCGAGGTAGAGAATTCCCTGTCATCCAAAGTCACAACAATACCTTTCTGAACTTTGAGGACATACATGACAAGACCAAAACCAAGTTTGAAGCTCACCAACAAATAGTAAAACATTGGTTTGATAATAAATCTATAGGTGAAAAAGAATTCCAAGTTGGGGACTTAGTCCTAAAATAGGACAAGCCACATGAAGATAAAGGGAAACATTCAAAATTTCAAGAGCTTTGGCTTGGCCCCTACCTTATCAAAGACAATATTGGCCAAGGCACTTTTCGATTACAAAAACTTCAGGGAGAAGTCGACTCTCTCCCTTTAAATGTCCAAGTCCCGAAACATTATATTAGTTAGCCATTGAGGCTACTAGTCACTTGTACATAAATAAACCATGTTTCATTTTTGCATTTGATTTTGTTTCTTTAGTTAGATTGGTTTTTCTTGATCTGTTTTATTACTAGATTTTTTCCTTTTTCCTCTTGATGATCGCTCTTGTGATTTTGGAGTTCTCGCAACCTAAATCAAGTCACATGCTTAAACGTAGCACATCCGGTGTAGAGATCCTAAATATCTATGTGATATGGTCTCAATTCTACTTCTCTCCCCAGACATGTAAGCCCTTTACACATTATCACAAGTCAGATATGGTGGAGGAACATAGCTTATCAATACAAAGAGACAATGGGAAAAAAAAGAGCCAAGAGACTACACTAAACAACATATTTCTATGTTAATACGAGCTAAACAAAATGGTCTATGAGAAACATTAGTAGTAGTTTAGGGATCACAACTCATGAAGTTATAAAATCTCACCATCACAGGTGTCATCCCTAGTGCCTTTAAAGGTTAACTAGAATCCCCCCCATCCAACTATGTCTCTAAATAAAAGAGAATCAAATACTGTAAAAGGTAAAGGCTTGGGGAAAGGATTTCTAGATAACACGGGACATGTAATTATCTCTGTCGGGGCTATGGAATCTCGCTGGAAGAAGAGAAATGATTGTGACATCATGGTGACTCTGTCGGGGATATGGACGCTCACTGGTAGCAGAGCAACACCAAAGAAATGCATTATGACTTGTATTCTCAACACTCTTGATGTTTTCATTTCTACTTTACTACCTACATCTTCCTTTTATCCATTTACCATGAAGTCTGGGTATAAATTTGAAATCAATCTATTCAATTTGAACATGTCTCATCCCTCTTTGAATCACCTTGGTATTTTCAATGTGAAATTTATGGGACCTATTTGTTCTCCCTTATGATTTTGTGTGATGGAGCACAATTCCTAATAAAATTATGTGTGTACATTATCTTGAAGAGATCCAAGGATTCACCCAGTGTGTCACCATTTGTTGTGACATGCACTAAAACTCTCCATTTTTACTTTTTTATTCTGTTATTTCCCTAAACAAATGGAGCCTCCTTATTTTTGAGCCCAAGAGAAAGCATCATAAGTCCCTTATTCATTTAAAGATTCTTATGGTAATTCATGTTTCACTTGGAAAATGAACAAGAACTTAATTTTAATCGACAAAGTTACTTTCAACTCCTCCGAGCAGTTCAGAGGAGTTACTTCAAACTCCTCCGAGCAATTCAGAGGAGTTTCTTCAAACTCCTTCGAGCAAGTTCAGAGGAGTTCCCTTTGTTGTTTTTATACACAATGAGATCGAGAGAGTTGGAGGAAACTCCTCCGATCATATCAGAATATTTACTCCTAACTCCTCCGATATGTTTGGAGGAGTTACTTCTAACTCTTCTGAAATGATTGGGCCACTTGTTCTTAACTCCTCCGACCTAACCTACCCAACTACCACATTAAATGTCATTAAGTAACCTTTTTTTATATAAAATGGAATGGGGTTGAGACTATTTTTATTCAACCATTTTCAATTGAACGAGAAAAATGGAGGATAAAGGCACCAAGATAGATATCGTTTGAAACCCTCCCCTATCCATTTCCAACACGTGGTAGCATAGGCCGGGTAAGGTTACCTCCCTCTCTCCTTTTCTTTAAGATAGGGTTGGATTTTTTGTTTTAGTTTTTACTGCCCCCTTTGCCCTAGATTGATAGTCCTCTCTTTCTGGTTCTTCCTCACTTCGCCATGACCCTACCTCTCACTTCACCCTGACCCTACCTCTCCCTTTTCTGCTAGCCTTATGTTTATTTTGAATCTACTCTTGGCTGTGGGATATACAAAAAATCGATATTTCCCCCCTTTTTAACAATGACTGAATTCTTCCTATCCTCTCACTTAACCAATGAAAATCCAAAAACCCATCCGAGGCATAAAGAATTTAATCCTTCCAGGATATCCGTAGTACTCCTGGTCGCTATCCTTGTTCATGGAAAACCCTAACTCCGAAACCAAAGACTTGTGTATTAACTCTATGAGCATATCAGAGAATTTATTACTAACTTCTTCGATATGCTCGAAAGAGTTGACATTAACTCTTCTGAATGTTTTTAGAACAAATGGAAAAAACTCCTTTGATCATTTCAGAGGAGTTACTTTCAACTCCTCCGATACAATTGGAGGAGTTCCTCGTAAGTTCTTTGAGCTCCTTGAAACGATGACTAACTCCTCCGATATGCTCGGGGAAGTTTTTACTAACTCCTCTGATACAATCGGAGGAGTTGTTACTAACTCTTCTGATCTGTATTAAGGAAGTTGTTTTATTTCTCTGCAATTTCACTTTTTTAGGATGATGCCCAATATTTTCACCCCAAAATATCGAGCTTTGTCTACTATTTACTTGATATTTGCAAGGAGCAACTTTCCTTGACTTGTTTTTAGTAATTCTTATAATTGTTTAATCATTTAACTATTTCCAAATGGCATGCTCTAAATTTATCCTGTCTGTAGATTCAAACATGTCACCATGAAAGAAGATGACAATGAAAGCAACAAGGGCTGATCCATCTGGCAGCTCTCAATAGATAGTAGAGAGAGAAAGTGCCAGAACCATATATGATGATACGTCAAGACTTCTAGACAAAGATAGAGAAACTTTAAATTGGAGATAAGTATGTTATATGTTTAAGAAATGAAACTTCTCTGCGAAGGAAGAGGAACCAAATGAGCTCCAAGTGTTTAGAAATATTAGAAAATCAGGAATTTTCAGAGTGGCAACACATCCAACAGTTTTACCTTGTGTAGACGCCATTTCTTGGATTTTGAAAAACACAAACGTAGATAGTAGGTATGTCTTTAATCTAAGAAAATAAATGGTAGCTTCATTCAGGCCCGATGATTTAGCTAAGTGTTACCATATTGAAGCTGGAAAAAAGGGATAAATGGTAAACTCTTTAGTGAGTTGGAGCTCACACTAAAATATTTAATCCCTGCATGGTATAAAACATACAAACAGTTCAAATATTGGCCCAAGAGTCGATATCCCACAATGAATTTAAGGATACCTTACCAATATATGGTATCCATGCCATGCAGGTTGTACGGGGAACCATATGCAAATCATTTTCCCCTATCATACATGCCCCTAATTTATTTTTGTGCAAATATGGGGGTCTCATTCAACTGGGAAGACATTTTTTTTGAAAATCTCAAAGATTCCATTTCTGCAGTAACACAAGCACAACCAGGAAGCTTCCCCATTTTCCATATGTCTTCATATCTTCTAGGCATAATGTGTATCTCTCACAAGTACCCAAACATGGGATGGAGTTGGTTCTCATTGATTCTTCTATCCACATCTACTGCAAGGTGCTTTGGGAGCACACATACCAAACAAACTATCAAAGAATCTACGAACACTTCCTTTCCCCATTGTATGAATTTATTTTTTGCACCTCCACACCTTGTATGACCGACAAGGCCATAACAATTATAAGAAGGATTTGGGATTGGTATTTAATGGAACATGATACATATATAAGGATATATGCTTCTTTGAAACTACCCCATCTACTTCCTTGGTTGATCCCTCACAAGCTTGTTCTCCAGGAAGTGGCATATAAAACTATCATACATGGGGTTGGAGGAACGTTATATCGATCAAATAAATAAATTTGGCCTCAACTAATTCTTTACATTGGCAACTATTTCTTTGAAAACACCAAACAGGCCTAGGTGGAAGTAGACGCATTGTTTTCCTATCATTTTGGAGAGGAAATATTCAGGAGGCACGACCCCAAGAACATCGTCAAAGAGAACTTCCATAGCATGAGACTGTCGTATGAATACACCATTGAGTTTTGGGAAGAAGAGGAAGTACATGAAAACAACATGACTTATGATGAGTTCATTTTCAACAGGAGGGGTCATCCAAAAGGAAGAATCATGGCCGAAGAAGCTGCAAGAGAGGAAACCAGAAAATATGCAGAGAGAGATGAAGCTGAGAGATATTTCCCCATCTCAGTCTCAACTCATTCAATTTTCATAGAAGAGAATGAAGATGCACCGACAGATAAAAAGAGAAGAGACAAAGAAAAGGTATTGAAGAGGAGGAACGATGCTAAAAATAAGCAAAAATTAGAAGTCGACAAAGCAAAGGCCAGAGCAGAAAATGAAGCAAAAGTAAAAGAAAAGGCCGAAGCAAAAGTTGTTGCAGAGAAAGAAAAAGAGCTAGTTGAAACGACACAAATAGTAGCAAAATTAGCAGAGAAAGAAGCAACGGATATAATACTGAAACAACGTGATTATCTATAACAACAAAGAACGTTTTGTAACAACCACAATAATTATGCTTAAAAAATGATTAAAAAGGACAAGAGAACATAATCTTTAACATGAACCAAGTAAAATTTACCTTAAGCATTAACATAAACAAATTGCAGTTTTTCTACTTCACCAAGAATAATCAAGCCAAGCCCTAGTTAAAGATCCTCCACAATGAAAAATAGCCAAAATACACCAATATTTTCCTCTCCAAGAAGTTGCGCACCACTTAGTTCAACCAATAACCCTTAAAGAAGGCCAAATTTCAGACCACACACTTGTGTGATGAGAGTTGATGATAAAAATGATATTTTTCTCTCTTATTTATACAATATCAATGACCTTTAATTACAGTTAGGTCATAAAAAGGCCGACATGGACAAATTACATTTAAAATCTAGTTTTTACAAAAATGTCATTAATTAAACCCTAATTTCATCTTCATGGGTGGCGTTAGGCCCCTAAGGTGGACCACTAAGCCTTAAGTGCAAAATGTTTGGCCTCCAAAGGCTTTGAATGCTACCACACATGCCAACTAACACACAAATTCTCATCATGAATGAAAACCCTAACTATGGATGACGTCAAGGTCAAAATGATGGGATCATGTGCTCTCAAGGGTCAACATCCAGGTGGAAAGGAAAAACCCCCCTGGGTCTAGGTCTGCTAGAGTGTCTCTGGTGAAACATCCTTATTTCTTCTTGGTGAAAGCCTCTGGTTTCTCTTTCCCCTTGGTGGGGTCACAACATCCATCTGTTGGGCTTTCAGCCCCATGGAGGTCCGACCTAATCATTCCCCCATATGCACCTGTCCATCGGAAAAATTCCTGCAGCAACAAAAATTACGCCCTCCAGGGGATGATAAGTCACAGGGATCATAGCAATGTCAATCACATATAATAATAAAATTACCCAAACATGTGCATCAAACCCCCCTTTACCCAGGCAAATGCTCAAAGATGTTATGTAGTTTACTAAGTCAGGTTTGGAGAAGGTCTCATGATGTCCTATTGGGATAATCCTCCTAAAGTTTGGGGTGTTTACCAAGTGAGAACCAATCTAGGTCATGTAAGTGTGTGTGAAGTGGTGTAGGGGAAATGTTTGGGTAGAGGGTGCAGTGATAATAGGGAAATATAGGTATTGCCCATGGGCGCCTCTGTAGAGGGAGAGCTGCACCTTATCATGGATTCCATTTTTTCCTAGCCCATTCAATGGATTTTATTCTTAGTCTTATTACTTTTGGTATTTTTTATTTTCAAGGGAAAAGAAGGGGGACACTGTCCTGGCATGGTGACCAGAGGTGACAATGTTACCCACAAGCATTTCACAGAAATGAGAAGGCTGGCTCGTGATGAGACCCCCTTTCTCTTGGCTATGCCACCAAGAGCCACTACCTTAGCTTGGTGACTAGATAGATGGTAGTGTCATACCACTACATGCCCATGGACCTAATAGGTCGACTCATGATGAGACCTCCCATCCACCAACTAGTACCTTGAGTTTCGATTTATCTTATGGGTACCCTTTTCTTACTGCAAAGCTTTTTATTGCTTTCTTGGGAATCCATGGGAAAAGCATATCAAAGGTTTAATTTTTCATTTTAACTCTTTCCAACTACTTTTACCCTCTAGGCCTTTAGCCCCTTCTTCCCACAAGGCAAGGTACAACTCTTCCTAGCATGGCAAACCCAATGCTTGAACCAAGGTGGGGGGAGATGAGAGGCGTGATGATGGAAAGTGGTAAGTATGGAGGGAATGGACGATAAACTTGCATAGAACCACCTAGTGGAAACTCATCCTAAAGGGGAGTCAACTTACTAGGCCATTATTTCACCTTCCCAAGTATGAACAAGTTTAAGAGCATAATTTCCAGGAAAACGTTATGGAATGAAAGAGAATTTAATGCAAAATACTTAAGTGATTCAATAATCAAAGTGACACATATCATGATACCCTGACTCATTACCTCATGGAGCAAGACTTACTTCTACTTTAGAACCAGGTTGGTGGGATCGATGTTGTTGCTGCTGATAGATGGGCTATACTGAAGAAAATATGGTCCCTCGAGGGCCATGCTCAAGTCATTTGGCTCTTAAAAATCCATGTATAGGACCCGTGGGATTCAATGCATGATCTCCTTAGTTATCCTTAGGATAGGGGATAACATCTGGCTCCAACTAGTGGACATGTGTTCACTATAGAGCGCATGATAAATTCAACATCTCTGGTATGACTTGTATCTGCTAGATCTCAACAAATGTATCAGTAATCATCACGGTGGTGATATCACCCCTCGCTCATATATGATATAGTGGAATAAAATTAAGCACACATATATACATAATGAATAATACAAAATGAAACTACACTACACTAGCATGATATGAAGACAATATATATAATAGATGAAAATTCCTAACTTACCTGTCATGTCGCTGGCGGGAAGTAGTGTTTGATGTGTATAACATTCATAGGTAGCTTAAAATATTCTCCTTCAAGTGTTGCTAATTTAAAAGAGTTTGTTCCTGACCGACTCAGGATTTTGTAGGGACCTATCCATAATCCATCCAACTTCTTGTGCATACTAGGTTTCTCCCTTCTTTTATCCCATGACAACACTAAGTCTCCTTCTATGAATCCTCTTTCTTTTGCTTTGTGATCGAAGGTGTTCTTAAATTTCTCTTGATTCTTCTCCATTTGACTTAAGGCAACCCTCCTAGATTCATCCAACTCTACCAACTGGTCAATTCTCCCCTGGATTTCTTCCTCTTCTATGGTGTATTGTTGAGTGAAAAGTAGGATAGGGATTTGGAGATTCATATGTAGTTTAGCCTCCAACCCATATACTAGTTCAAACAAGGTTTTTCCTATTGAGGTATTTGTTGTTATTTGATCTTCCCGTAGGAAATACTTGATCTTGCTATCCCAAGCCTTGTTTTTCTCTCCCACAACCTTCTTAATGATGTTCATGACATTCTTATTGCTTGATTCTGCCAGGACGTTCCCTTATGGGTAGTAGTTTGATGAATGAGATATAATTATGCCACACTTGAAACAAAATTCTTCTAAGGCAAGGGAGCTGAAAGATTTGGCATTGTCAGTGGTAATTTTGGATGATACCCCAACTATCATTATGATTCTTTCTTCCAAAACGTTCATGACCACCTCCTCAATGGATTTCTTTGTGGGAATAACTTCTACCGACCTTGTAAAATAATCTTTGGAGGTCAAAATCCATTGGTAACCATTAATTGCGTTATCTTTAAACTCACCAATAAAGTCTAAGCCCCATTGTTGAAAAGGATCTTCTACCACCATGAGTCTCAAAGGTTGTGCATGGAGTTTTTGTTTACCCACAAAGTATTGACAATGTTGGCATGAGTGTACATATCGGTGAGTATCAACAAACAATGCCGACCAATAATATCCAACTCTTAATATCTTGTGTTTGGTAGTATGGGCAGCGAAGTGCCCACCACAATACCTAGAGTGTAATTCTTTCAGTAGTTTGTTGGACTCTTATTTGCTTACACATCTAAGGAGAAATCCATCTGGGTCCTTCCAGCCAAGACCATCCTCAGTTAAACAATAATTCATAGCTTTGAGTCTCATACATCTTCTTTTATAGTCTACTACATGGTCTGGGCATGATAAGTTCACGAGGTAGTATGTTATGTCGGAATACCATTCACCATGTTTTAGTTCACTCACCACAACATTCACTTATTCATTTTCTCCCATTTGTATAGCTTCTTGGTTTCTCTCAGTCAACATTCGAGCTAACCCTTGTCCCTTCACAATCTTGGTTGGTTTTATTTCTAAGTCATATTCTTGGATCTTGGAAACCCACATACCCCTAGTACCCATACGATCTTGTTGTGATAGAACATCCTTTATCGCTGGGAAAGGGACATAAGCCTTAATCTTGTTATAGCCCACATAGTTTCTAAAATTCCTGAGGGATTTCACCAAGGCATAGGCTTTCTTTTCAGTAATTGAGTAATTCAACTCTGAATCTATAAGGACTTTAATCATGAACACAATAGGATTTTCACGCTCATCAACATCTTTCTGCAATAAGATACATGCGATAGTGTCCCTAGAAGCGAAATAAAATATCATGAAATATCATGAATAATCAAGACTAATAAAAAATGGGGCTTGGAAATGGCGTGTTTTATATCCTCAAAATATTGAAGGGCCTTGCCGTCCCACCTGAATACTATGTCCTTTTTAAGTAATACACTCATGGGTTTTATTCTTTCAACAAAGTTTGGGACAAATATTCGAACAAAGTTTATCTTTCCAAAGAATGATTGTAGGGATTTTTTGTTGGCAGGGGGCATACATATTTGATATATTGGATCCTCTCCGGGTCTACAAAAATTCCTCCCTCTGAGACTCTGTGTCCCAATATCTTTCCCTTATCTATCCCAAAAATAGATTTCTTAGGGTTCAAGGAAATACCATATTTCCTACACCTTTCAAAGACAATTATGAGGTGTGATATGTGATCTTTTCTTTCTTTCGACATGACTGCGAGATCATCTTGGTAAATTTCTATAATTTTCTGAATAAGATCCCTAAAAGAAAAATCCATTTCTCTTTTAAAGGTTGAACCAACATTCATAAGGCCAAATGACATTCTTAGATACATGAATGTACCCCATGGTGTGGTAAATTCCAATTTGAGTTGATCTTTTCTCTTGAGTAATACTTGATTGTATCCATAAAATCCATCCAGCATGGAAATCATGCCTGCCTCTATGACCCTTTGTAGTAAGTGTTCCATATTTGGAAGGGGGTAATTGTCTTTCAAAGATATCTAGTTAAGGTTTTGAAAATCTATGCATAGACGAATGCCACTGCTTTTCTTTCAGACAACTACCAAATTAGACATCCATGATGAATATCTGATGGGGGATATGATACCAACATCTACCATCTTTTGAAGTTCCTTTTGTATCTAGTTTTCCAACTTAGGGTTAATATGCCTTATTTTTTGTCGAAAAGGTTTGGCTCCCTCTGTCAAAGGTATACCATGTTGGATGAAATCACCCCTATAATCCCTTAAGTCATCATAAGTCCAAGAAAAGGCATCCTTAAATTCTCTTATGAGGTCAAGTTTCTTGTTCCTCTCTTTTTCTGTGGTACCTTTCCCTATTTTTACCATTCTTGTATCCATCTCGGTTCCAATGTTGAATTCTAAGACTTCATATGTTTGTTGTTTGGGGTTTTTTTCCCTTTGTAAACATCGTTTCTATCAAAGACTTGTTATAAAGGAATACACCCTTTCAACAGAGTATTATTTTGCAAGTTTACTACGTCTAGGTCCATGGAATCAACTAGGAAGTTTACTTGTGAATTGGTGAATTCTCTACTATTTTCCATGAATCTAAGGATTCGATTATCATCTTCAAAGACCTGCCAATGTTCTAAGTTATCAGGGATCGATGGTCTAAATAGGACCTCTATTTTTCACAAGTTTTGGAGGGAACCATCACAAGGTTGAAAAATAGATGCCGAGACATCCAAAGCATCTGCTACATAGTTTTCCTCTCTAGGAACTGCTTTGATTGATACTACTTCAAAGGATTTCGCAACAGATATTGCAAAGTCTCGGTACCCTTTTAGTCTCTCATTCTTTGCGGCAAAGTTTAACAAAAAATGTGATACTATTAGGTATGAATATCCTATAAACCTCAAGTGTGTGATACCCTCATCAATCGATAGGTTAAGACCTATAATTAAATCTTTGTATTCAGAAACGTTGTTTTCACAATGATATTCAAGTCTATAGGAGTAGTAGAAAGTTTCCTTAGATGGGGTTGTCAGGACAATGCCTTCCCCTGAACCAGAACCTGAATGAGCACCATCAAAGTCTAAGGTCCATATTCCTCTGGGTGTTTCTTCAAGTTCATCCTTGAAGTTTCCTTCTTGGATAAACCAACTTTCCACCCTATTATTCACACAGAGGAGTTGATCATTGGGTTCTTCGGGAGTTTCGATGAGGCATCCCGTGATGGGTTCCTTGTGAAGGGTAAAAAATCCTCCTTCGGGATGGGGTATAATAGCTTTGGACCATTGGTCTTGGAGGCTCCTAATTAGTTTTTTTATCAAGTCTTTACAGATTATAATTCCCCAGCTACTTAAAGTGTCTATCACCATTACATCGATCTTGAAGGAGACATCAGGGAAAACATGGAAGGAAACACTTAGGTCTTTGATAATACCTTGTTTAAAACCATATTGTGTATTTGGTTTTGATATATTGAGACCTGGTTGGTACATAACCCTTTCGGTCATAATGTTCCTAGGAGTATCTGGGTAAAAAACACAATTATGGAGAAGGAAATCATTGATCTGGAGGGTAACATAAAAAGGTGCGGGTTCACCATATTTAGTTCCCATGCTCCCAGCATGATAAACAATGAGGGATTCTTCTTCACAATCATCTTCCTCAGTGATTTGTGAAGGAAAGTATTCAATGCATTTAACCTCAATATATTCAAAGGTATATTGAGGGGGATTCAA
This sequence comes from Picea engelmannii, assembly GCA_009831015.1. NCBI lineage: Eukaryota > Viridiplantae > Streptophyta > Pinopsida > Pinales > Pinaceae > Picea > Picea engelmannii. The sequence continues at coordinate 451,293 of ML787781.1, forward strand.
ATCCCCAGGGGGCTCATGTCATTGTGAAAATAAGGAAGCATCTTTCATGTTTTAAAAACCCGTACTCCATTTTCTAGGGAAAGTGTCATTTTCTACCTCTAGAATCTCCGAGAAGTCATGCTCTCGCTCTTCCATTCTTTCCTCATTTATCCCTAAGATGTCATATTTGTTCAAAATATTGACCTAATGATCACTATCACCTTAATAGGAAACCCCTTTCTATTTAGGAGGATATCAATGTATCCTATTGTTCCAGAGTCTGTACTTAAGGCTTAGAAGTACAGTGTCTAGGCATCCGAAAGTGAGTAAAAGGTGGAGAAGAGAGAAACGTCAACCTTCGGCAAAGGAAACTAGGGAAGATTTCTACGTTGGCGTTGTCTAGCTTCCAACTGTTCCTGGATAGTTATATCTTGTTCAATGGCTGTCCATGAACGTTCAAGTTCAACCCGGTTAGTAGTTGTTTTAAGAATATTATCGAAAAGGTTTAAGGCCATGTGCGTTTGGTTTGATAACCCGTGTTCGATATTGGGCTGTGTTGGTACAGGGACAGTCATGGAGGAACAGTAAAAGTAGGAAAAATTCCAGAGAGAGATTAAGTGATGTCTCAATTTGGTCATATAAAAGAGAATTTACGGTTTCAGAAATAAAATAGGGATGCAAATCAAAGGCTCTTTCCCGTAACTGAGTTATATCTTAATAAGATGTATGAGGTGGGAGAAAAACATTTAGCTGTCTATGATGTAAGGCTCCTATCAAGGGAGAATCTCACGTATAAAAAGAAGAGGAAACTGTAAAGAAATAACCCGATGTAGCATAGAATTTATGTAGAATTCTGAAAGTGTTGGCTGGTCTTACACTCGCTGATAGTTGGTACAGAGGAAAAACAGTAAACAATTACAGAAAACCAAAATTCATTCACTATAGTAGTGGTCGTACTAAATTATAACGAAGCATTCATCAATTAGGATAATGAAATGAAACGAAATATGAGATACAAGAAAACAAACTCATAACATAGTCGTGACGGAATTGAGAATCTTCAGATTTGCTTTGTATTAACTCTCAAATTTGTAAAAACTCTGTTACAATTGACACAAAAAGGTCCAGCCATTTTATTTTCTTTCCGTGGTATATTTATACAATTTTAAAAATAAGATAGAATCTCAATAGCCACAAAATTTTGGTTATGACAGGGAGGAGAGAAATCGCTCCATTTCTTCTTCTCTGTCTTCACTTGGTGCCAGATGTTTGTCCTCGCGTGTGCTCGGTACATGCGAAAAACCTTTCAACCAGTTGAGATATTAGCTGCGACGGTTCTGCTTGACAGCTGGCTTCAAAGAAGTAACATTCTCTGGCTAACTGCTGTAGCCTGTCTTCCAACTGTCTGTCTATGATGTCGATAGCGCATATTTGCACGCTTGGTTTGGTCATATACTTGTCTATTTGGACTATGTCTGTCATAGTCACTTGGGATATCTTGACCGAATCCCTTTCTTCTTTTTCCTTTAAATCAAGCGATATTTTTGCCATATTCATTTGAATCAAAGCCTCGACACTACCTCCTCTATCAATGCCTAGCAGATCCCCATCTATAGAGTTGAAAGCCTCCTCCAAAGCATTTGTTACCTTTTTGTCTTGGATCTTTCCTTCCGAGATGCTGTGCTCCCATTCTTTCAATAGAATTTTTCCTCTGGTTTGCTCCGAAATGGTAAACCTAGGAGTACCTCCCGAACTCTGGTTGTTTGTGGCTATCACAGTCTCTTGGAAGGCGACCCTTACTGCTCCAGCTTCCCTTTGTCTAGCAGATAAGTTCTCTGAAACTTGGTTGACTAGCAAACAATTGTCTCTGATCACTTTTACCTTGCCGAGTAAATTTCATTGGGCCGCAGAGGCTCTGCCCCGAATCTCCATCGCCTGGGACCGAAACATCCCGATATCTATCACTTTGCTTTCGGCGATTTCCACCCTAGCCTGCAGCTATTGGATCAAATATCTTTGCTGGCTCGCTTGCATCTGACCATCTTGGACCACCAGCTGTGCTTTTTCGAGCTTAGCCTTGAGTAGCTCTATCTCATTTTTATCGGCCAACCTAGCCTTCTCTATTCCTACGCTCGTCTGGTCCTTGGCAATTTCTGTTGTTGTGGCTAGTCTAGCTTCCAGGGTCTTGATGAGGCGATTCTTTCGTTTCAACTGGTTTTTTAGAAGCCTGACTGAAAACTGATTCGCCGAGGCATATGCTCCTAATGTCCCTGCTATCTCAGTTGCGAATTGTTCATTTTTCTTGTCTTTCCCTTCAGTTATGACTTTGTATTTCTTGGCTGTCGACTCCCCTTCTTGGTAAAATTCTCTCTTTACCACTGCTTTTCTCTTCTTATCGAAGAAGAACTCATTCGGAGGGAGCTCTTCTACTCTTATAGGCCTCAACTCTTCATTGAAGATCCATCCTGCCTCAATATTTCCCCGAGTCGACTGCAAGGGAGTAACTGATGTGATAGGTTCTCCGATCTGCTTCGCTGATTTTCTCGGGGTAGTGACCAGACTCTACTTCTTCGATGGGTCTGGAGTCTTTATCTCTGCTTTAGGACTCTTAGTTTTCTCTCCCTTGTCCTGGTGTTTTCCTTGATCGGGAGTCGCATCCTTAGAGACTTCGGCATCTTTTTGTTTCACCTCCAATGTACTTGGACCCTCACCTCACAACACTGCGGGAAGACAACTATGTCGATGTTCCTGGAACTTCAGAACATCGACTCTTTCTTCGGGTGCTAAAGTTTGTATCCGAACCAGAATCTCGGCATAGGACCTTGCGCCTCGGAAAATGTCATCCGAGGGTGAATTCTCGTGATCAAATCTCTTGAGCCCGCAACTGGCTAAATGATTGCTCACGACCCTCTGCAGATCGTGCTTCTTATATTCAATGGAGACCAAATTTAGGTCTTCCAAGGCCGCTGCCTCAGCTTTGGCATGCCCAAAATCTAATAAAGAATATGAATTTAAATGTACAGGAAAAGGTGGCCATACCTTCTTTGAATATCCCTTAAGCTCTTTGCTTATACCACCGATTACTGTCTGTCGGGCAACCTCGCGACAAGCCAACTTGTCGGGAATGAACAATGGCAACACATGCAGGGGAACAGAAGCCCTGAAAAATCTGAGGTATGAAAATTCTGCTTCCACATACCAGTCTGCTATGCTGCTCAGATTCGTTACTATGCTGTCCGAGATCCGGGGTGGCGGGTGACCAAAAATGGTGACATGCAGGGGCACCATCACCCAGTTAAAGATTTCATACACAAAATATTTAGCTTTGTTTTCCCATAATTTTGCATGATAAACGTGTATGGGTTCCTCTTGTGCTGGAGTCCAACAGCAGCTCATTAAGGGAAATGGTGTCAAAAAACAAACTGCGTCCATAATGTATGCAGACATGAAGAATGAAGACGCCTTCCCGTTCTCTTTCTGCACCCGATACTCTGTGACCCGACTGGTCAAGCTATCGGAAAGCATCTTTTCCCAGTCAAAGGAACTGCCTTCGGTGACCCGATACATTAGAGGCACCCATGGAAGGAAAAAATGTGAGGTGTCCTCTTTCCCAAATAACCTGCATGTCATCATGGCTACATATTTGTACTGCAGTTCTAAAGAAGCGATTGAATATATGCCGTGTCTATCAGCTCTGAACTTCGCGGTGTTTGAAACCCAATCCTTTATTAAACTGGACATGGTTTTATCATACTGTACGCATTCCTTTTCCTTGAACTCGTCCAAGAATTCATCACCATATGTGTAGTCGGACGTCGTGGGCATCTTATACATGGCTTGCAGATGTTCCGGCATGAAAGTCCCGATGGTGACTTTCTTCTCGTTCATGATGGTTCTGGTCGATATGTCCACATGGTCTAATGCCCATCAGACCATGCCATAATATGGGAGAAATCGTGGCCTGGCTGCTACTCTGTGCATTCCGGATTGGATGACTATTTTGTACTTGGTGGTTATATCATCTTTTTCATTGTCACGAGTCGTCAGAATAATCCACCAACTCTGCCTTTAGAACATCTGAAATGAACGACCAATTTGAGACCGAGTTGATACTTCGAGGCGAAGTATCAGTGACATTGTCTGAGCCTTGTCCCAAAACCTCAACATTTTCTTTTGATGCTTTTCGCGGAGCCATGGCTGGAGATTGCGTTTTGGCTCTTCTGCGATAGAAATACGTATACATATAGAAGTCAGCTGCTCAGAGATAATGTGCTCTGCATAATATGAAATGCATTTGTTATAATGAACCATAGCTCTTATATATATTTGAAAACTCAGTACCTTTCAGAACAAGTCTGTCAAATCATATTTAGAAATAAATTTTGCCGTGAAAATCCGATCTTATATTCATCGATTTACCCTATTTCCTCATTAATGCCATAAATTTTTGGCGCTTTAAAACGTCAGTTGGCGTAGGGAAATAAAAAGGTTACCTTGTAAATCGCGCAAGCATCGAAACACAGGATATGTACTGATTTAGCTTAATTAATCCGGTTTTACCAACGTTAATCAATATTTCGGTATTTGTTATATCGGGGATTTTACTTTAACACTTTGAATCTCTAACACCCGAGACCACGATGATCGATTTTGGTTAATAAAAAGGTAATTGTAATTTGGGGCTCGATTAATTTCATAATTATTATATTCGCCATATTGCGACTCGGAGCTTCGAAAATAAGTTTCCGGGCGGTTTGCATGCCGAGCTGCAAAACCGCGAGATCGCGATAACATGACTTAATTAAAAGGGAAAATAATCTTGGATTAAGTGATTAATTAATTATGTTTATATTCGTATCGTGATCTCGCGAGTCGGGATTTAGACGGTGTAACTTTTGAAAAAGAAAATGCCGAGTGGCGAATTGCCGACAAAACTTTTACCATGGTTTAGATTTTACTTTTAACCGTGACACGGGTTTCTAAGATAAGGACTTCATGTTCTCGGCTATTGGGGCTATGATAATAAATTTTTGGGTTTGGCGAACGCCGAGGTGCGAAACCCCGACGACGTTTAATCATGGGTTAGGGAAAACTTTACCCTTGTTACTGTCCCAAGTGAAGAATTAAAACGATTTCGATGTTTCGTAGCTCAGGGCGTGTGACTTATATGACTTATAGTATCCGACCTACGAGATCCAGAGGTAGAACAAAAGAGGAAACGTTTTAACGAAAGGTAGGACTCGTTTCGAGAGTATAATAATCATCGCTTCTCACGTGATAAAGCTTCAGAGATCTCGATATATCAGAGGGAAAATATGAAAACCATCTTTAGATTTCAAGCATTAAGAATGAAATTCGTGACGGGCTAGAAAAAACAAAGGCGGCTCCAACATATCCCAGGGGTGATGCCCCCAGTGAACTAAGGGTTTGAGAAGGCTAAGGAAAGAATGTCCCCCCCTCTCACAAGTCACTCAATTTAAAATGCTCTTTGTGTCTCATAGAGATGAAGCAAAATAATAAATTAGGTGTACCTGCCCAGAACAAGACAACAATAGAAAAAACATGAAAATTCAAGGTACCATATGATGTTAGTGCTTCATAATACCATGAACCTTTAAGAAATAAGTAATCTGATATAATATTGAAGCAAAGTGATTATCTATAAAAAAAATGGACGTTTTGTAACAACCACAATAATTATGCTTCAAAAATGCTTAAAAAGGACAAGAGAACATATGTCTAATTTGACAAAATGATAACAACTTGTCAAAAGCAAAGTTGGCAATGTCTAATCAGATTTTAATGTCACTTTTAAAGATGAATTTGTTACTGTAAGATGGCTGTAGCAATCTTTTTCAACAACATCAATTTTGTTAGGGAGTTAATCTGGTTTAAGTTTAGCAAAGATTAGTAAAGGTTTCAAGGAAGGTTGTTTGAGAGTTGTTTGATCAAATAAAGCACCAAGGTGAGTGGATTAGTGCCTTTTAGGGTATATGGAGTCAACAATAGTAGCAACAGATCTTAGAGAAAAATAGCAATGATAGTTCTTATCCAAAGGAGATGGACTGGATGGAATAGGTATTGGTAACCCAAGGCCTCAAACACCCAAGTCCTTAAGAGAAAATTGGCTAGAAAGTAAGAAGACTTAGGCCCTAGCGGTTTCTCTTTCCTTTAGACAAATTTGGAAGTAATATATGCAATAGGAAATTAGAGTAGGTCTACTAGAGTTCTAGTAATTAGTGCTCTAGTAGCTACTTCTAAACAAGATGTACTTTGAGAAATTCAATAGGTGGAAGACTATAGAGAAAAATATAATAACTTATTTTCTCTCCGAGGGTTTTGAGCAAGCAATTTCATAATCTTTAACATGAACCAAGTAAAATTTACCACAAGCATTTAACATAAAAAAATTGCAGATTTTCTACTTACTTCACTAAGAATAATTAATCCAAACCCTAGTTGAAGATCCTCCACAATGAAAAATAGCCAAAATACACCAAGATTTGCCTCTCCAAGAAGTTACGCACCACTTAGTTCAGCCAATAACCCTTAAAGAAGGCTGAATTTTAGACCACACACTTGTGTGATGAGAGATGATGATAAAAATGAGAGTTTTCTCTCTTATTTATACAATATCAATGACCTTTATTTATAGTTAGGTCATAAAAGGACGACATGTCCAAATTACATTTAAAATCCAGGTTTTACAAAAATGTCATTAATTAAACCCTAATTTCATCTTCAAGGGTGACATCATTCCCTTTAGGGTGACTTTAGGCCCCTAAGGTGGAATGCTAGGCCTCAAGTGTAGAACGTTTGGCCTCCAAAGGCCTTGAATGCTGCCACACATGCCAACTAGCACACAACTATTCATCATGAATGCAAACCATAACTATGGATCATGTCAAGGTCAAAATGATGATGTCATGTACTCTCAAGGGTCAATGTCCAGGTAGAAAGGAAAACCCCCTGGGTCTAGGTCTTCCAGAGTGTCCTTGGTGCAATGTTCTTGTTTCTTCTTGGTGCAAGCCTCTAGTTTCTCTTCCCCCCCTGTTGGGGTCACAACATCCATCTGTTGGGATTTCATCCCCATGGAGGTCCAACCTAATCATTCCCCCATATGTACCTATCCACCGGGAACTTCTTGAAACAACAAAAAATATGCCCTCCAGGGGATGATAAGTCACATGGATCATAACAATGTCAATCACATCTAATAATCAAATTACCCAAACATATGCATCAAACTCCCCTTTACCCAGACAAATACTCAAAGACATTATGCATATTAACAAGTCAAGTTTGGAGAAGTTTTGAGGATGTCCTATTGGGATAATCCTCCTTAAGTTTGGGGTGTTTCCGAGGTGAGAACCAATCTAGGTCATGTAAGCGTGTGTGAAGTGGCTTAGGGGAAATTTTTGGGCAGAGGGTGTAGTGATAAGAGGGAAATGTAGGTATTTCCCGTGGGTGCCTCTGTAGAGGGTGATCTGCACCTTATCATGGATGCCATTGTTTCCTATCCCATTCAATGCCTTTTATTATTAGTATTATTGTTTTTGGTATTTTTCCTTTTCGAGTGAAAATATGGTTGACACTATCCTGGTGTGGTGACCAGAGGTGACAATGTTACCCACAAGCATTTCACGGAAATGAGAAGGCTGGCTCGTGATGAGATCCCCTTTCTCTTGGATATGCCACAAAGAGCCACTACCCTGGCTTGGTGACCATATAGATGGTAGTGTCATACCGCTACATGCCCATGGACCTAATAGGCCGACTCATGATGAGACTTCCCATCCACCAACTAGTACCTTGAGTTTCGATTTATATTATGGGTCCCCCTTTCTCACTGAGAATATTTTTATTGCTTTCTCGGGAATCCCTGGGCAAAGCCTCTCAAAGGTTTCATTTTGTATTTTAACTCTTTCCAGCTACTTTTACCCTCTGGGCCTTTAGCCCCTTCTTCCAACAAGGCAAGGTGCAATCCTTCCTAGTGTGGAAAACCCAATGCCCAAACCAAGGTGGGGGGACATGAGAGGAATAATGATGGAAAGTGGTAAGTATGGAGGGAATGGATGATGACCTTTCATATACCCACCTAGTGGCAACTCATTCTAAAGGGGAATCAACTTACTAGGGAATTATGTCACCTTCCCAGGTATGAACAAGTTAAATAGCATAATTTCCAAGCAAACGTTATGAAATGAAGGGGAATTTAATGCAACATACTTAAGTTCTTCAATAATTAGAGTGAAACATACCATGATACCTGGTCTCATTACCTCATGGAGCAAGACTTACTACTACTTCAACACCAGGCTGGTTGGATGTATGTTGCTGCTACTGATAGATGGGTTGCACTATAGAAAAGATGGGCCCTCGAGGGCCATGCTCAAGTCATCTGGCTCTCGAAAATCCATGTCTAGGACCTGTGGGCCTCGAGACATGATCTCCTTAGTTATCCCTAGGATATGGGATAATAAATAAGATAATAGTAAATGGAAGTTGGGCCAAATTTGAGATGAGACTTCTAATCCAAATGGTGTATAGTCTAATTGGGACTGTATACTGGGGAGTACCCCTTGCTGTTGTCGGGCGAATTTGAACATGTCAATAGATCCTTTGAAGAGGAGAGGTCAGGAACATGAGGTTTTGTAATTAACCAAACTTTGATTATTTTATTTTCTTCAGGGTGGTGCAAGGATGAGGATTGATTTCCTCATGTGTATAATAGGTTGTTTCCTGACAAGTGTTTGCTTGCAAAACATTAAAAAAAGGGGATTGGTGTCTCCAACAAGTGGGTTCTTACAAATCTTTGAAAATGGGATTGGTGTCTCCAACAAGTGAGTGAATTAGTATTCTTACTTATTTTTCCTTTTTAACAATATTAAACCTGTAATAACTTTAATGAACATAAAATCATAATTCAAAGCACATTTGAACATAAAACACCAGAGGTTTAACGTGGAAACCCATACAAGAGAAAACCACAAAAAAACTTCTTTCAATATGATTTAGGCTCCAACCTTTGATTACAATATTTGCAAGAACTCACTTTCTAGAGACACCAATACCCTTTTCAAAGTTTTGCAAGCACCTACTTGCTTGAGACACCAATCCCATTTTCAAAGTTTTGCAAGCACCCACTTGTTGGAGACACTAATCTGCCTTTTTTAATGTTTTGCAAGCACCCACTTATTGGAGACACTGATCCCCTTTTCAATGTATTGCAAGCACCCACTTTCTAGGTACCAAACTATTATACACATGAGGACGCCAATCCTCATCCTTACACCACCCTACCACCCTGAAGTAGATAAGACAATCAAAGTTTGGTTAATTACAAAACCTCATGTTCCCAATCTCTCCTCTTCATAGGATCATATTGTAAATATGAAACAAAATCATCAACTAATCTCTTCAATTGAACATGACATATATTATCTCAAATAATCCTGCAGATCGACTATTTCTATAGCTACCACTGATTCTGTAGTTCAACACGTGGCTAACAGAATCCCAAATTTCTATATTTAAATTTCTTTGAATGTTGAAATCACAAATTTATGCTTGGAACAAGATCCTCGCCTACTGGGCTCTCTTTAACAACCATATCTCAAAAACCATTGATCTCAAGAATCAGTTTGATATCAATTCCACCAATTAATGTCACACCTACAACCACTTTGACATCAATGAAAACACTTTCTCATTGTCTTGCTTGCAACCACTTTGACATCAATCACATCACTTTCTCAACAATCTCCCCTGTTTTCATTGATGACAACTTAGTAAAACCACTTTTACTAGATTACTCTTCATAAATTCTTCTATACTCTGCTCCTGAGATACTCCCTCTATCACTGTACTGATGAAACCTCATGGTTTTAATTTTACTCTCCCCCTTTGACACCAATGAAAAAAGGGGCACTCTTCCTAACTGAGTACACCTTTGGAAATAGAGAATGATCCCCCTTGATTGTTATACCTTCTCCTTCTTTCTGAAATTTGTCCCCCTATTTTTGATTCAGTGGTGCACCCGGGAAGAGATGAACTACAATTATATATTATTTCCTTTACTGAAGGAGGGAAGAAGAGATCACTCCCAACCTATATCTGAGATACTCAAAATATTATCTAGGTAATAGTTTGGTAAAGATGTCTACAATATGCTCTTTTGAGGGAACATATTCTAATTTGATGACCTAATATTGAAACTATTCTCTTTGAAAATGATATTTTATGGGAATGTGTTTGGTATTAGAGTATTGAAACATATTTTTATAGATGTTAATTGCACTTGTGTTGTCACACATAATAGAAATAGGTTGATCACAAGGTACCTGGATGTCGTTGAGATTGTTTTTGATCCATAGAAACTGAGTACAAAATGATGTTGTGACTATGTACTCTGATTTAGTTGTAGATAGGGAAACAAAGGCTTGTTTCTTGTTGAGCCAGGAAACTGAACATTTGCCAAGAAAAAATGCACTTTCATTGGTGCTTTTTATATTATTAACACTGCCTACCCAATCTGTATCAGTATAATCTCTGAGAGTAAGGTATGTGTCCTTTGGATACCACAAGCCATAATCAATGGTGCCTTGAAAATATATGAATATCCTCTTTACTGCATGCACATGATTTTCTTTGGTATTTGATTGAAATATTCCTACTAAACCAACTGCTTTCATGATATTGGGCCTTGAATCTTTTAAATAGAATAAACTCGCTATCATAGACCTATGCATAGTTTGATCTAGCTCTGGAGAATCATCCTCCTTGCTGAGTTTGCAACTTATAATCATAGGAGTGCTCACTGGTGCACAATATTGCATGCCAAAAATTTTCAAAATTTCTTTGAGGTATTTACTTTGAGAAATGAAAATTCATTTTTCTGACTAATGAATCTGTAAACCAAGAAAGAATGATAGATCTCCTAGAAGTGAGATCTCAAACTCTTGCTGCATAGAAACTACAAATGTTTGAATCATTAGTTCAGTGTTGCTTCCAAAAATTATGTCATCAACATATACTACAATAATTACAAAATTATTACCTTCAACCTTGAGGTATAGATTACTGTCTACAGTCCCCTCTTTGAAACCTTTCTAATGCAAATATCTATCTAGTTCGGAGTACCAAGATCTTGGGGCCTTTTTTTAACCCATATAGAGATTTTTTTTTAATTTGCAGACATAATATTTGTTGTTAGACAATTGGAAATCCTCTCGCTATTCCACATATATTTCTTCCTCTAAATCACCATTTAAAAATGTCGATTTAACATCCATTTGGTAGACTTTGAATCTTCTACGACAAGAAAAATCTAGAAACATCCTGATTGCTTCAATTCTTGCAACAAGAGAAAATGTTTCTTCAAAATCCACTTCTTATACTTGAGCATATCCTTTACATACAAGTATGGCCTTGTTTCTGACTATTTTCCCATCTTCATTCAACGTATTTCTGAAGGACCTATTTCATTCCAATTACATTTTATTCCTTGGGTCTTGGGACACATTCCCATGTCTCATTCTTTTCTATTTGATCTAGTTCTTCATTCATAGCCTTCATCCAATGATCATACTAACTTTCTTGTGAAAAATTCCTAGGTTCAAATACACTCCCCCTTAGACACCAATGAAAAAATAGACACTCTTCCTGACTGAGTACACCTTTGGAAATAGGGAATGCGTCCCCTTGGAGTGTGCTACCTTCTCTTGCTTTCTGAAATTGCTTTCCCTATCTCTTATTTAATAGTGCACTTTGGAAGGGATATACTAAAATTATATACTATTTCCTTTATTGAAGGAGGGAAGAAGAGATCACTCCCAACATTTGTTTGAGATACTCAAAAGATTCTGTAGGTAATGGCTTGGTAAACATGTTTGCAATATTCTCTTTTGAGGGAACATATTCTAATTTGATGACTTGATCCTGAACCTGTTCTCCGAGAAAATGATATTTGATGGGAATGTGTCTGGTATTAGAGTGTTGAACCAAATTTTTAGAGATGTTAATTGCACTCGTGTTGTCAGACCTAATAGAAACAAGTTGATCACAAGGTACCTGATTTTTTTTGATATTTTTTTTGATCCCTAGCACTTGAGTACAACACAATGTTGTGGTTATATACTCTTCTTTAGCTATGGAAAGGGAAATAGAGGTTTGTTTCTTTCTAATCCAGGAAATGAAACAATTGCCAAGAAAAATGCACCTCCATTGATGCTTTTTCTATCATCAACATTGCATGCCCAATCTGCATCTGTATAAGCTTTGATACCAATTTTTGAATATTGAGAGGGGGGTGAATCAATATTCTTACTTATTTTTCCTTTTTAAAAATATTAAATCTGTAACAAATTTAATGAACATAAAAACATCATTGAAAGCACATTTAAACTCAAAACACCATAGGTTTAATGTGGAAACCCATATGGGAGAAAACCAAAAAACAAGTTCTTTCAATATGATCTAGGCTCCAACCTATGATTAAAATATTTGCAAGAACCCACATGCTAGAGAAACCAATCCCCTTATCAATGTTTTGCGAGAACCCACTTTCCAGACGCCAACCTATTATACAGATGAGGACATCAATCCTCATTCTTTCACCACGCTTCCACCATGGAGTAAATAAAATAATCAAAGTTTGGTTAATTGAAAAACCTCACGTTCCTGATCATTCCTCTTCATAGGATCATATTGTAAATATGAAATACAGACATAAAATAGTATCTTCATTTTAAAATGAAAAATATTTGTTGGAATACTGAGAGGGGGGGTGAATTAATATGAATACTTTTATTACTTTTAACCACAATGTATATTCTTCAACAATTTTCAAAATTTATCTTTAACATTCAATATATATCATTAGTAGTATAATCATAAGAAGTATCACATGAAAAACATCACATCAAATGCACATTACACCAAAATTTACGTGGAAACCCAAACGGGAGAAAACCACAAAATAATTTTCTTATATGTCAAAAGAATACATTCATTGGAAGCACCAACTTCCCAATTTTCCAGTTGCAACTGGAAGGAGGCTACAACCCCCCATTCTTAGGATTCAACCTGAAGGAATATACAACTCCCTGAATTCTCTTGCTCCAACCAGAAGGAGGCTACAACCCCCTGATTTCTCCAACACCAACCGAAAGGTGGCTACAACCACCTATCCTTGCCCCATCATGCTTCCCTGAAATATAAGTGTAGACTCATTATCACTACCTTTGATACTTTCACTGTCATTGATGATCAACCAATCATCCAACCTGTCATTGTATCTGTCACTGATATACCCTCTTCAACCAACTTTACCTAGACCGACTCACATAGATACCAAAAGCATGACCAAGATGTACCATGCATCAACACCACATGCCTCTCAAGCATGTACCATACCATCATCAACATGTAACCCTCAAAACATGAATATAAACATACCTGTAACTCTGTAACAAACCTGGTGTATGTGATCAAAAACCTGCAAACCTTCCTCAACTTCAACAACAAGAAAATATCATCTTCATCAAACTTTACCTTTGTCTCATGGGACTAGTTTTTTGGATGAGTCATAAACCCTAATTTTAAACAAGCATAAATCCGTACCTGTACTAAAACCATCATCAACATGTAACCCTCAAAACATGCATATAAACATACCTGTAACTTTGTAACAGACGTGGTGTATGTGATCACAAACCTACAAACATTCCTCAACTTCAACAACAAGAGAATAACATCTTCATCAAACTTTACCTTTGTCTCACGGGACTAGTTTTTTGGATTAGTCACAAACCCTAATTTTAAACAAGCATAACTCTGTACCTGTACTGAATGAAGGTCTAAAACTTTTACCCAATATTATTCAATATCTTCTCTACAATTCATCCAAGTTTAACTGCTTGGAACATCCCAGAAAATGAGTTATAGCAAAAATGGCATACCTTGTTGAATTCTGGCTTATTCTAGAGAGAAAACTTGTAGAGCATGCCATGCACGAAATATTGGATATCTGGATCTTAGAACACATCCTCACAATAATTAATCCTCCCTTGGAATTTATCCCTTCTTCACTTCATCTTCCCTATGAAATTCACCTAATATCTCCTTGGTTACCTCGAATAACAAACACTTGCTCACTTAGACAGATATTCAATAACCTCGTGTGTACAAATGAGAGGCTGCAAGATACCAGATATATAAAGTATGCAGAACAGAAATAAAATGCTAGAAATGGAAGAATAACAGTAAAATATCCATCATAATCTTCACAATACACATAAATGATATACGAATAGCAATAGAAATAGCACTTTGATTCAGAAAGCAGTGTTCACAGGCCTCTTCGAGGGGGCAACCTCCAATCGAGCAGCGCTCTGTTACAATAATCTCCAAGATAGGGTTTTCATACCCTCGACCCTTATTTATACTAAATATGTCTATTAAGAGAAGCATCTAGAGGAAGGTCCTTCTAGAAGCAGAAGCTTCTATTAGGTCTTCTTACATCCGCCTTATTCTATTTTATTGAAAGGCCTTATTA
>ML787781.1:465878-533827 GCA_009831015.1 Picea engelmannii
GAATGGTAGTTGGTTCCCAAGTGGCATCTGCTGGAGTCATATCTTTCCACTGTACTAGCACTTCCTTGATGGTTCTCTGATGCAGGCGACGCTCACGCTGGTCCAAAACTGCTTCTGGATGTAGCCAAATGGATCCTTCTTCATCTAACTCTGGAAGGTTGGTTTGAATTTGGCACCGAGTTCCAATCACCTTCTTCAAGCATGAAACATGAAAAACAGGATGTAGCTTCGGTTGACTGGGCAGAGCTAACTGATATGCGACTTGTCCCACACGCTTGAGAACTGTGTAAGGGCCATAAAATTTGGGGGCTAGCTTCTGACAATGCTCGGCCTTGAGGGAAGTTTGCTTATATGGTTGCAGTCTCAGAAACACCTGAACCCCTTCTACAAATTGACGTTCAGAGTGACCTTGATCTGCTTGCTGCTTCATTCTATTATGTGTCATGACCAAGTTCTCTTTAAGGGTATGAAGGATATCCTCTCAGACTGTAAGTGTTTGGTCAATCGCCTGGACCTTTGAGGTAACCGATAAGTATGAGAGGACTGAAGGTGGATTCTGTCCATATACCGCTTCAAAAGGAGTCATGCGAGTGGTTGTATGGTATGTAGTATTGTACCACCATTCAATGAGGGGTAACCATTGAGCCCACTGGTGTTGTTTTTCAAGGGCAAAGCACCTCATATATGTTTCCAAACACTTGTTGAAAACTTACATTTGACCATCCGTTTGGGGATGATAAGCTGAGCTGAGATGCAATTGTGTGCCTTGTAGCTTAAAAAACTCTTGCCAAAAATTGCTTGTGAAAGTTGGGTCTCGATCAGAAACAATAGAGTGCAGCATGCCATGAAGCTTGAAGACATGGTCCATGAAAATTTGAGCCACCATGGATGCAGTAAATGGGTGGGGAAGAGTGCAAAAATGAGCATACTTGGAAAGGCGATCCACCACCACCATTATGACTGATTTATTCCCTGATTTGGGTAAGCCTGTAATAAAGTCCATAGAGATATCCTTCCAAATAGCAGGGGGAATCAGAAGTGGTTGGAAGGTACCTGGAGATTTGACTGTTTCTCCCTTGTACCATTGACACACCTCACATTCAACGACAAACTTACGAATGTCCTGTTTCATACCATCCCAGAAAAAATAATGTTTGACTCGGTCATATGTTTTGGTGAACCCTGAGTGCCCCGCTATGGGTGTAGAATGAAGCTCAGAAAGCACCGTGGATTTGAGCTTGGATTGTTTACTTAAATACAAGCGGCCTTTGTATTGAAGCTCATCCTGGAGCCAGGAGTACCCTAGGGGAGCTGGAGCCTTGTTCTACAGTTGCTGGATCAGATGCAAACTTTTGGGAAGCCATTCCTGGCGCACAGCTTGGAGCCAATCGGGTATAATGAAGGAAAGAGAAAAAATGGATCCTTCGTCTTCATATTTCCAGGACAGTGCATCCACAACGACATTGTCTTTTCCCTTCTTGTAAATAATCTCATAATCATATCCAAAGAGGTTAGTCACCCATTTTTGTTGTTCCTGGGAGGAAATGCGTTTTTCCAGAAAGTACTTGAGGATTTGATGGTCGGTCTTAATTTGGAAGCATTTCCCCAAGAGATAAGGACGCCACAACTCAACGACATGCATAATCGCCAACATTTCTTTTTCATAAATGGGTTTGCCCAGATTCCTTTTAGACAGTTGCTTGCTAGTGAAGGCCAAAGGTCGATCCTCTTGCATAAGGACAACACCGATTCCTTTCCCTGAGGCATCACATTCCAACAAAACAGTCTTTGTGAAGTCGGGAAGGGCCAGAACCGGAGTGGTGCACATGGCCGTCTTCAAGGTTTGAAAAGCTTGAGTAGCTGCTAGAGTCCAAGTGAAAGAGTTATTTTTGAGAAGGGCCGTGAGAGGTGCTGCAATCTTTCTGTAGTTCTTAACGAACTTGTGATAATACCCTGTGAGGCCCAAAAATCCATGAAATCTTTTGAGAGTCTTTGGGTGTGGCCAGTATTGCATAGCTTCAATCTTTTTTGGGTCCAGCCTGACGCCATCCTTTCCCACCAGATGACCCAATTATTCTACTTCTGAGGCACCAAAAGAACATTTGGACTGTTTCAGGAAAAGTTGGTGCTGAGAGAGTAGGCAGAGAACTTGATCCACATGAGTAAGTTGGTATGTCCAGGTTTTTCTATAGATGAGGATATCATCAAAGAAAACTAAGACAAAATGACGGATAAAAGGGTGGAAGACATGGCTCATGATGCTCTGGAAGGTGGAGGGGGCGTTACACAAACCAAAGGGCATGACCAAAAACTCATAGTGGCCCTCATGAGTGTGAAAGGTGGTCTTGGGAATGTCGACCTCTTTCATATGTATCTGGTGATAGGCCGAGCGAAGATCAAGTTTGGTAAAGAATTGGGCACCACTCAATTCATCCAGGAGGTCATCAATGACAGGAATGGGAAATTTGTCTTTGATGGTCAGTTTATTGAGAGCACGGAAGTTATGACACATTCTCCAAGAACCTTCTTTCTTCAATACCATGATGACTGGAGAGGAGTAAGGGCTCGTACTAGGATGGATGACGCCGGCAATAAGGAGTTCCTGGACCATTTTTTCAATTTCATTTTTTTGTGCAAAGGGGTGGCGATATGGACGTATATTGGGGGGAAGGCTTCCTGGGACAAGGGGAATGGAATGATCATGGACACCGCGGGAAGGAGGGAGTCCTTGTGGAGTGGAAAATACCGTTTGATGTTTAAAAAGGAGGGCTTGGAGGTCTTGGGGCACTGATGGTGTCTCTGTGGCTTGTATGGTGTGGAGTTAGGCAATGACACCAGAATGAACTTTTTTGAGCAGTTTTTCCATGCGATGAGAACTGATGACCTTAGGTGAACCAACAGTGATGCCTTGGAATTTATATTGGTGGCCTCCTTGGTCAAATTGCATGGTTAAGTTCTGAAAATCCATGAGAATGGGACCCAAATTCCTTAGCCAGTCTGCACCCAACACAATGTCGCAACTGCCCATGTCAATAGCAAACATATGGGATTTTAGGTGGTAGTCACCGATTTGGAGACACACATTTTCACAGCACCCGCCATATTTCATAGAACCACCATTGGCAATCATGATTTGGAAATTATTGACAACATGGATGTAGCAATGGGTTTCTTGGGCAATGCGGCGATGAATAAAATTGTGGGTGTTGCCACTATCAACCAGAATGATGACCTTTCAGTGCTTGATGTAACCGATTAACTTGAGGGTTTGGGGGGCAGAGAAGTTGGTGAGAGCATTGAGGGAAATGATCGGTTCCACTTCGGGAGGGTCGAAGGGAGGGTTTATGTCAGTGATTTCTGGTGACTCAGGCACAAAGGGGAGTGTCAACATCCTCTTCCGGAATATCCTAAGAGATGGCCATAAAAAGATTTTGTTCCTTACATTTTTGGCCTGGGAAATATTTGTCATCACAATTATAACAGAGGCCTTTGAGTTGGCATTCAACCATTTCAGCCCTGGTCAATTTTTGGATTTTTAATGGGGCGGAGGGAGTAGTGGGGTTTACTGGTTTAGGGCGAGGGATAAAGGAAGGCTTACGGTTTTGAGAGAAAACAATTTGTTGTGTTTCTTTAGCTTTTTTAGTAGCCTCTATCCAAGTCGTAGGTCGAGTCATGAGGACATGGGCCTGAATCTCCTCCTTGAGGCCACTGATAAAACACTCTAGAAAGAAAGCATCAGTCATGCCCTCTGTTCGAAAAGCCAGGCGCTCAAATGCAGCTATGAAGTCTTCTACTGTGCCTGATTTCTTCAATTTTGTCAAACGACCCAAATGGTTGGTGTCAGTGTCAAAGTGTTCATAAAGCTTGGTCACAAATTGGGTCCAAGCAATATACCCTTGACGAGAAGTTTTTCTCTATTGCCACCATTGCCAGCGTTCTTGATCTAAATGGAGAACACCATACCGGAGTTTGGCCAAGTCATCTGTAATGTTGTAGAGAGAGAAATAATGTTCCATTTGGGTGACCCAACTAGTGGGGTCCGAGCCATCAAATTTGGTTACATCGACTCGCGGAAGGCGTATGTCCCGTTGAAAGTGATGGGGTTGAAAGGAATGTGAAGAAGTTTCGCCTTCAGTATTTTTATGTGCATCAGGAAACGAGTCATCGATAGGGATTTTGAGTTTGGTGCAGAGTGATGCAAAGACAAATTTAAGCTAGGTGGTCAATTCGTGTTTGACTTCCGTCATTGCGGACTGCACGACTACATTTACGGATGCATTTATGGTGTTATTGATGGATGCATCACGAGAGGCAATAGTAGCACTGAGTTGTTGCACTTCTTGTTGGGTCTCGAGGAAACCAGATTGCAAGGTGTTGAAGCGAGACTCTAGTTCTTGGCTACGGGTATGGGCCATGAGGATGGGTGAACTGAAAAGGGAGCGGGCGGGGTCAGAAATTTTTGTAGAAAAATGATATGGATAAATGTGATAAGGGAGAAGAGATGAATCTAATGGAACAGGTCTCAAATAATGGTGAAAACATTTCCAGTTTTTTTTTTCTTTTACAGCTGCGGGGTTATACTTTGGTCTGAAGAATGCTGCAGTGCTGAAATCCCCAAATTCTTAACCAGAAAGAAATGTGTATTTACTTAGCAACCCGAACACAGATGCGTGACAATATATCTCGCCAGTTTAATTTGTTTATGTTCCCCAAGGGTTAGGTATTCAAGGGTTCTACAGACAAGGGTTTGCCCTGTGCTATAGCTCTCTGATATACATGTGGGGTCCAATAGTAGTACTCGGACCAATATCTTAGGGCACTAACTAAGGAGGATAGACCGTACCCTTAGCCATACTACCCGACTACCCAGGTACTAGAGAGTATCTTCCCGAGTGTTGTTCTCGGTGACACTATAATAGTCCGGCGACCGATAGGTTTATCTAAAGAGGGCTTCAGAAAATCTAGGCCAATCCGTACACAGGTGCTGTCTGATGTGCTACCACTCGAAGGGGTACCAACAGGGGTTATAAGGGTGGCCAACAGATGTGCGCTTAAGAACCACTTGTATTTACTGCATGTATGAATCCATCAACCACAGGTTTATGCACGTAATGACATATCTCTGTGGCTTAAAGACGTCGGAATACGTCTCTACCTTGAAAACAAATACCCACAATTTCTGCCAAGGAAAGTGCTCTGATACCACTTGCAAGATACCAGATATATAAAAAATGCAGAACAGAAATAAAATGCTAGAAATGGCAGAATAACAGTAAAATATCCAGCATAATCTTCACAATACACATAAATGATATACAAATAGCAATAGAAATAGCACTTTGATATATAAAGCAATGTTCACAGGCCTCTTTGAGGGGGAAACCTCCAATCGAGCAACGCTCTGTTACAATAATCTCCAAGCTAGGTTTTTCATACCCTCGACCCTTATTTATACTAAATATGTCTATTAAGAGAAGCATCTAGAGGAAGATCCTTCTAGAAGCGGAAGCTTCTATTAGGTCTTCTTACATCCGCCTTATTCTATTTTATTGAAAGGCCTTATTAATATTGAACTTTATTACATCCGAATACATTCCCCTACCTATGTGCGGGTTAGGATCTCAACAGAGGCTCTTGATGTGTATTTATACTTTTCCAAGTGAATTCTTTACTTAAATTTAGGACCAACTTGTAACTTCTTGTTTACAACTTTTTTACCCTTTTTCCTCATTTTGGGGGTCAACTAATAACTTATTGTTGCAACCATTTATGGGCTTCTTAACCATACTTTGGGGATTTTTAACCATACTTCGAGACTTCCATATTCAATAGGGAATGTATCCTCAACTGTGAGGAACTATGTGGCGTGCCACCTATCATAGGAAATAGAATGATGAGGACTATCCATACATGAGTGAGTTACCTTCATTTACCCCATCCTTCATGACCTAATTCCATGATCAACTATGGGATCCTTAACCATACTTAGGGTTTTCTTGTAGAATTCTTCAAAGAATCTTCCTGTGAGGGTCTTTCTTAGAGCTACGCCATAAGGGGACCACTTTGGATACTTCTCCAAATACACCCATCACATCAGTTGAGATCAATCCACTACTCGTTGAAATCAATGACAACCAACTGTCCAACAATATTACCCTTTGGCATTGATGGAAACATTGATCGTACGAGAACACTCATTCACCTGTTCATGCTCCCCCTATGATAATTTCTCCCCCTGTGACCATTTCTCCCCCTGTCTCTATGAATATGTTCTTTCTCTTTGTTTCCATGATTTTTTTCGTTCTCTCTCGCTTTGGAATCAATGGTAAAGGGTAATCCTCCTTGAAGTTTCTCCCGTTGTCTAAAATGTCCTTTGGGTTTCTCCCCGTGTCTGAAATTTCCTTTTACTCTGTGTGGTGCTTCCTCATGTAAATCCATGACATATATGAAAAACATTCAAAAATCATTGTGGGGTAGAAACTACTACAAGTTTTTGTCGAAGATACTCAAAGGCCTCCCTTGGAAGGGGTTTGGTGATGATATCTGTAATCTGCTCTTTTGTCCCAACATACTCGACCCTGATGTTCTTCTCTGCAACCTGTTCTTGTAGAAAGTGAAACTTGATCATAATGTGTTTCATCTTGGAGTGCATCATTGGATTCTTTGAGATACTTATGGCACTAGTGTTTTCAAAAAATATTGGAATGGGCTCATCATATTCAACTTGTATATCCTTCAAAGTTTGTTTCATCCATAGAACTTGAGTACAACATCCTTCCACTGCAATATACTTTGCTTCTGCTGTAGAAAAAGATATCGATGACTATTTCTTGCTGAACCATGATACCAAGCACTCACCAAAGTAGAAAGCTGCTCCACTTGTACTTATTCTATAATCAATCCTACTTTCCCATTCTTCATTTGTGTAGGCAACAATAGATAAATCATTCCCTTTTGGATACCATAATCCAAAATCTTCTGTACCTTTTAGATATCTGAATATCCTCTTCACTACCATAACATGTGGTTCCTTTGGTGCTTCTTGAAACCTTGCAACCTATCCAACTGTCTGCATCACATCCGGTCTAGAAGATGTCACAAAGAGTAAGTTTCAAATCATCGATCTACACAGTCTATGGTTTGCGTATTTAAAATCATCATCCTTACTTAACTTGCAACTGGTCTGCATAGGAGTACTGACTAATTCACAATCTTCCATTCCAACCCTTTTTAGCATTTCTATGATGTACTTGGTTTGATAGATGAAGATACCTTTGTTTCTATGACATATATGTAGTCCCAAAAAGAAAGACAACTCTCCAAGTAATGACATCTTGAATTCATTCTTCATGTCTTTGGAAAATTTCTGACTCATCTTGTCATCATCACTTCCAAAAATAATATCATCAACATAAAATTCAATTAAAATGATGCTATATTGATTTACCTTTATGTAGAGATTGTTGTTTTCATTTCCTTTTCTAAACCCTTGCTGCTATAAGTATCTATCCAGTCTTGAATACCATGCTCTGGGGGCTTTTTTGAGACCATATAGTGCCTTCTTCAACATAGTTTTCCTTTCTTGACAGCTTAAATCCTTCTGGCTACTCCATGTATACTTCTTATTCTAACTCTCCATTTAGGAAGGATGAATTTATATCCATCTGATGCCCTTTGAAATTTTTGGAACATGCATAAGCTAGAATCAACCTAATTGCTTCCATTTTTTCAACTGGGGAAAAGGTCTCTTCAAAATCTATACCTTCAACTTGAGCGCATCCTTTACATATAAATATTTCTTTGTTCCTGGTAACCTGTCCATCCTCGTTCAATTTGTTTTTAAAGACCCACTTTGTACCAATCACAATCTTGTTATTTGGCCTTGGAACTAGTTCCCAAGTGTCATTCTTATCTATCTTGTCTAACTCTTCATCCATAGCTTTGATTTGGTATTCATCCTGTTGTAACAGATATCAAAATTGACTGTGCTGCCCAAGGTACAAATTGGTTCTCATTCATTTACATTTGATCATGTATATGGTAGCACTGGGTCTCCTTCATCAACCATTTTTGAAGAATGTGTTGCTCCACTTGTTGATGGTTTGTTCCATGGCTACAATGCTACAGTTCTTGCATATGGACAGACTGGTTCTGGCGCTGCCGGTCATAGGAAGAAGCTGAAACATTGTAGAGCTTCTTGGGTTTGGCGAAGGAATGGCAAGCGACCATCATGAAGGGTTTTTTTTGGAGGTGGGAATGCTTCCCTACAATGGTTACACATTAAATCATGTCCCAAGAACCAAGAGGAGCGGATCAACTTTCGATCACAATAACAAAAGACATTCGGTAGCGGATCTTCTCAACTACGCAAATCCTCATAATATCATCGTTCTTCTTAGGGCCACTACTAAATGAATCACCTTTCATCCAAAAGAAGAATATCGAGATTTATTGTCAAAGCCTCGAGTTCGCGGAGTGGAGTTGATAGACATGAACGGTGATTCGTTCGAAGCGTTGTCGAAGCGAAATGATCCATTGTGCAGACTAAATGGTGGATGCAGCGAGGTGATATTAAGCGCAGGAGATTTAGGGAGCCCTCAAGTTCTACTTCTTAGTGGCATAGGGCCGACTGAGCATATGAAAAACATGAGGATACCTGTGATTCTAGATCTTCCCGGTGTGGTAAAAGGCATGGTGGACAACCCTCAGAATAACATCACCATTATATCTCGTCGCCCAATACACTTTTCGATGCCCCAGGTGGTAGGAACAATAGGGAATGACGAAGCATACTTAGAATCCTTCAGCATGGTGACGAAGAAATATTCTAATTCCACCCATGGTATGGTCAAGGTCTACATGGGATTGATCGCAGAGAAAGTGGCAGCTCCTCTATCCAGTGGACAGCTATATCTCAAAATGGATGACCCCCACGACAATCCATCAGTTAGCTTGGACTTGGCAGTATGCACCATAGCTATGAGAACGATCGGCATACTTCGACAGACAAAATCCCTCCACTCCGTCGTATACGCTGAGGGCGATAACGATCAATCAATGCCCAATAATTTAATAAAGACATAGGCTTTTTCGGATGATAAAGAACAATCTTCTGGAAAATGGCTACCTGAAATTGTTCCCGGCGGTAATGGTGGATTTCTTGTTGCAGCTTGTGAAAATCAGAGACCTGACCTATTTGGTGGCGCGCTGGCTCATGTGGGCGTTATGGACATGTTGCATTTTCATTGGCCACGCATGGACTACTAATTATGACTCTTGCAGATAAGTCAGAGAGATTCCCCTGGCAGGACTGACAATATTGTCAAGGGCCATTTGAATGCATTTCTCTCGATAATTGATTGCCTCTGGCTATGCAGAGAATCAAAGTGATGGCACTGAGAGGGATGAAGATACAAGATGAAATGGCAGAAGAAGAAACCCCGTATAACGTTACACCAGTTACGTGGCCAAGCAATCAAAGATTAACGGTGCAGGAATAAACTCTAGTTTTGTTGTTCATCAGGATTTTGTTGGGAGCTGTACATGGTATAGTTGAGGCATTGTTCAGACAATATATCGACTGGCTTTGAAGGCATAAAATACGGAGTGTATTCGGAAAAATCTCAACCACAATTCTGGAAGGCCGAAAATTTGAAGTTAGTCGTAGCAGACGGTCGGGTTCCATAGAGTCCGTGTATGAGTTGTCGACCGACAGTGTATATTTCGCGTAGAATCTAGTGGTCAAGCACGTTCTGGAGCGAAACCTTGGGCACAAGTGACCTAATATATATATCATAGATGTTTCTCGAGTTTCGACTAACCCTGTAGATTCCATTGCCTCAGGCTTCGTTTAAACTCTGTTGATTCTTTGTACATTTCCGGCACTAAAAAGCTCTTTTATCGAAGTATTTACAGCATGTATGTCTATTTTAATGTCTTCACGAATTGCATCATATGATAGGGTACTTTTTGCTGGGATTTCAGCCTAGCTCCAGGCATTGCGACTGCAAACAGAAATACATTTTGAATGGAAAGCTTCAAGGCGTTTGTCGAAGTCTCCGAGTTCTCACAATCAAGTTTTTATGAGTCCCATTTATTTGTGCCGGTATGGCTGCTCATTGTGTTGGCGGGGGTTTTAGCTATTGCCTATGTTATCTTGCAATGTCAAAGAAAGATTTCTCTTCACTGGATGTCAATGAAAGTCTACAACACTGCATATGATGTTCCATCTACTATTGAAGTTCTCTCCACGGGAAGTTATGATCGCTCGCTTAAATGCATTGAAGATATCGGTAAGCAAACAATGCTTGCTGGAGAAGAGCGAGATGTAGCCTTGCCTAAGTTGAACACACTGTTACGATCACAATTGCTGGAAGTATCTCCACCAAAAGAAATTTCTAAGTGTAATTGTATCTGATGGTAGAGTAGTATTGCTCGTCGAAGAGGAATTCAAAGTTCAGGTTATACTGGGCTGTCATGGACATATGTCTCTCTGGAGAATACTGCATTTAGAGTTGCTTGCGGGTGAGAGGACGCTAAGAGCGTTGAGGTCTGATATTACTCTGTACAAATATTGAAGTTCTCAATATATCCTAGAAACGTTTTGAGCGTTGTAATGATCAAGCCACAAGGGTTTAAATACAAGAGTGGGAAATATATATTCATGAAAGGTCCTACAGTTTCACCCTTCGAGTGGCATCCATTTTCCGTCACTTCAGCTCATGGGGATGATTACATTAGGACGTTGGGAGATTGGACAGAAGAATTAAAAAGAGTTTTTGCTGCAGCGGGTGCAAGTGAGCCTCCTGCAATTTCCAAGACAACAGAAGCCGAGACTGCGAGTCTGGCAGTTTAAACTGCAGAATGATACCCGACATTAGAACCTGTCCACTTGTCGAAACAATTAGAAATAGTTCAAGAGATGGCAGACGCACTTGGCATTCGCAGATTCCATGAAGAGGAACCGTTTCAGATTCCTGGAACGCAAAGAGTTTGATTTTCCTTTTTAAAAAAAAGACTGATGTATGAAAAGAACCAGGGGGGCGCATGAGTGCAGGGATGGGGGAAAACCTCTGTCAAGAGGGGTTCATTGTAATTGCTGAGTTATTTTGTAAACCAGGAATGAGGAATAAAGATGATTTTTTACCTGTGACTGTGAGATTCATCACGGTTGATTTATTTCAGCATGTTCTTCTCCTTTTTAGTTGTGTTAAATTTGTTTGGAATTTATTTGATATGCTCCTTACTCACATTTGATGTGTTATCAGTTTCATAATGTTATTTCTTCCTTATTCCATCACAACTGCGTTTCATTTCATTTTCTTCTAACTGATGTGCTTCGCTATACTTTAGTACGACCACTACTATAATGAATGGATTATGATTTTCTGTATTTGTTTATTGTCTTTCCTCTGCACCAGCTATCAGTGGGTGTAAGACCAATCTGCATTTCCGGAATTCTGCATATATTCTCTGCTACATCGGCCTTTCCTTTTTCTTTCCGCTACCGCATCATGACAATCAAAGCGCTGAAAGATAGACTTACTTTGCCTCAGTTTCCGCAAGTTATTTGATCACTGCTATTATCTCCTTTATTCGGTTTTCATTTGACTCCATGCCCAATGGACCATTTCCCTGGTTTAACCCCCAAACTCTAAAAATCCAAGACCATCATTTATCCGTAAATCTGCCCACCATTTCACGCTTAAATTTATTTTGTGACATTTTTCGAGAGATCCCTCTCGGGTTGGGGGAGGGCATCCTTCCAATCCAAAGTGGTTCGAGGTTGCCTCGGGATTGATTTGCTGCAACCCATTTCAATTTCGAGTGTCAACACATCCTTGATGGCTTCTTAAAAACTTCTTGGCTCAATTGTGGATAATAGTGCTAGGTGTTGTTGTTCTGGTGAATGTATTATTCTTCGAGTTTCAACTCTTGCATATTTATTTCCAATGATCTATTTTGGATGATGATTTTTATGCACTCATCTACTAGGTGTCTTTGGAGGTACATGAATATCTTGCTATTCTTTCTCTGCTTCTGGATGCTCTTCTTCTTCATCTACTTCTTCTTCTTTCAAATCTTCTTCATGATCTCATTCTACTAAATCTTTTCTTCTTTCTTTTATCTTTTGTCCATCGGTTTCATCAATCATCACATTGATGATTTCCACTATTCTGCCGAGTCTTAAATTGAAACATTTGTATGATTTTATTTTTCTTAAGTACCCATCTAGTATGCCTTTATCAACTAAAGAGTCAAATTTTCCAATCTTTCCATATTATCTCTTGATACAACATTTCCTTCCAAACACTCTGAAATGATTCACATTTGATGGTCTTCATTTTCAAATCTCTTAGGGGGTGTTATCACTGTTATTTCTGAGCATTCCCCTATTCTGGATATGAAATGTTGTATGTACTACTTCTACCCAAAAGAGGTCTTACAACTTGGAGTCTTTCAACATGGTTCTCACCATTTCCTGCACTATTTTGTTCTTCCTTTCAACAACTTCATACTCCTGAGGTGTCCTAGCTACTGAGACCAGTCTCTTTATCCCATGTTTGCTATAGAAATATATGAATTCCATTGATGTAAAATATCCTCCATTGTCTGATCTCAAACACTTGATTTTTTATTCAGTTTCAGTTTCGACCATTTCCTTGTATATCATTGAAGTGTTCAAATGCCTCTGAATTCTTCCTGAGAAAGAAAACTGCAGTTATCCTTGTGTAGTCATCAAGTATTAGCATAAAGTACAATTCTCCATTCAATCCTTTTTTTCTTGTTGGTCCACATAGATCTGTATGTACAATGTATAGCAATTTTGTTGTGGAGTATTCCTTTGATTTGAATTTGGTCCTAGTTTGTTTTCCCTGTAGACAATGCTTGCATAGAGTGTTTGTTGGCTTTGCTATCCCAAACATTTCTCTTACTGCTTCACTTCTGCTGATTTTGACAAGATTATCAAAATTTATGTGACCCATTCTTCTGTTCCAGAGCCAAATTTCATCATCCTTTCCTAGGAAACATCTTTCATTTCCAATTTCATTTAGTACATATATGTTGCTTGGAGTTCTTTTAGTTGTAGCCACCAATTTGCCTGATCATGATTTCCTTATCTCACATTTCTCTAAGTCAAACAGAAGTTTGTGTCCTTGATCACACATTTGACTTACACTTAGTATATTTTTCTTCATGTCTTCTGTTGTAATAGATATTGAAAATTTCCGAACTTACTTAAGCACTTTCGCCCAAATTTGACAACAGTAGGCCCGTTTCTTCTTTTTCTTTTTGTAGTTGTTGGTCGAGCCAGCGCTCGAAAGGCTCTGCAAGCTTCTTGGCAAGATTGAAAATGAAAACAGCTAAGGGAATGACATCGACGCTCTCGCATCCCTCCTTCAGCCCTTCCATGACCGACGTTGGGAGGACTACAACCCGAATATCCAAACCAACAGATTGAGATTCGGCTAGGGCTTCTTCTAGCCGGATGGCGTTTGCAGGCGTTGTGTCATAGTTGACCGCAACACCATGCAAAGTCAACAGTTTTGCAAGGTCAAGGAAGGGGATGCTGTGACCCAACGCCAGTAATGGAACCGCTATGACATGGGGTTTTTCAAAACCCTTCATTCTAATAAAACAATATGGAGAACTAACAAAATAGTGAAGTGGGTCGCTGCTTCAGGCTTTGCATTGACACATCAATTATAGAACTCAACGAGAAATCATCATGAATTACTTTGCAAGGACAAAACGTTTAGAAGGCCTCAATTATCAATTCTATAAGTGATTCTGAGCAATGGACGTTTGAAGAAATGGGATCATCATGCTGCTCTCGTATATCCCTCATAACATTATACTACCCCAATCCTTTTTGTTGTACATCCATTGGATGGACTGATTGACGAGTAAAAACCCACGAAATTTGACAGGCGCTGCAATTTCAAAGATTTATTTGAGGTAAAGATATTGTGAGACTATGTCCAGACGACCGAACTGAAAAGAAAAATTGAACCGCCAAGTTAAAACCCTGTAGATGATGTTGCCCTTGTTGGTAGTAGAATATGAAGGCATTGTTTGTGCAGTATTTGTGCTTGCAATGTAGGTCTCTTAAATTATCGAGCTATGACTATTGCTATGTTACGTGAGTATTGGAATATTTCCAGTAATTACGTAGTATTTTTATTGTTGTGGTTAAGTAATATTGCTGGTGTTATAATCTTTATTTGATATCGGAGCAATGATGGGTTAGTTTCTATTGCCTGCAAAGAAATAATACTGGTGATTTGCATAGTGTGATGGCATTGCTTCCCAGAAGAAAATAATTGTTGTTCAAATAAGAGGGAACCCAGAGCAAAGGAAAATGAAGCGACAGTCCACCTGGAGTGATCGGTCCTACACATTGGTTGGAAGCCTTCTCAGGTCCATCTACATATCTATTTGATAAAATCAGTGTGCAAAGATTAGAGACTGTGTACAACTAGGATATCACTCTAATCAACATTCGTTGTCAAATTTTTGGAGGTTTCAAAGCAAAATCAAACACAAGGATAACACAAAGATTTATCCCAACTGAAAATACCCCACTTGTCAAAGATTAGTAACAACAATGCATCCGACAGTCGCAGAGTCCGGAGAAGGCAAACCATTTCATATTTCCCGGAACACAAAGAGATTTATTTTAGGTTGTTATTTTAAAAGATGGATTGATGTAACAGAGAAGAAAAGAGGGGGGCGAGCTGGGGAAAACCTCTTTCGAAGAGGGGATCTTTTTGTAAGCCGAGTTATTTTGTAAGCCAAGAATGGAGTAATACAGAAGACATATTTACTTGAGACTGTGAGATTCATCATGGTCGATTCTTTCAGTATGTTCTCCATGTTGTCATTATCATATTGTTTATATCTTCCTCATTTCAACTGTGTTAAAATTTGTTTGAAATTCATTTTATATGCTCCTTACACACAGTTGATATATATGTGTTGCGTTCCATGGTGACTGATTGGAATTCGTTCAAGATAAGCGCTCTGCATCTAGTTATCAACCTTCGTTTCTTTTCCTCTAAAGTTGTAGTGAAAATTCATCCTTGATAGATGCTTTCACTGTGATGGCCTTTCCTTTTCTTTTTCTGCTACCACATCATGATTATCAATTGCTAAAAGATAGACTTACTTTGCCTCATTTTCCGGAAGTTATACGATCACTGCTATTATCTCCTTTTTCGGTTTTCACTTGACTCCATGCCCAATGGACTGTTTCCCTGGTCCAACCCACAAACTTTAAAAATCCAAAACTATCATTTACCCATAAATCTGCTCACCATTTCACGCTTACTGAAGATCATATTGTGACATTATTCGAGAGATCCCTCTTGGGTTGGGAGGGGCAGCTTCCAATCCAAAGTGGT
Organism: Picea engelmannii; assembly: GCA_009831015.1. Classification (NCBI taxonomy): domain Eukaryota; kingdom Viridiplantae; phylum Streptophyta; class Pinopsida; order Pinales; family Pinaceae; genus Picea; species Picea engelmannii. The sequence continues at coordinate 481,283 of ML787781.1, forward strand.
TCGAGGTTGCCTCGGGATTGATTTTCATGCAACCCATTTCAGTTCCGAGTGACAACATTTTAGCGTCGTTGCCGGGGAATCGAAGTTGATATCTATCCCTGGGAGAACGACATTTTCATAGTCCTAAGGCCTGGTTGAGCAGCCGATCATAGGAAAATGTTGGTTGCACATGCTATGGCGACTCCATTAAAATTTTCCGATGGTGATTTCACTGGCAGGAGAACTCAGAATTACGGCTTTCATGGTGCCCTGTCAATCTAAAGAAAAGATAAAATCTTGTAGCAATCTGGCGGGACACTTCACAACACAGGTTGGTTGAAGACCTCGTTTCTGTTCATAATCTCATGAGGTGGATTGATATAGAATTCAAGCATCATAGGTTCTTGCTAATTACATGAATGGAAATTATTCTTCGAGTAGTTTGCGAACTACCTTCTCATATTGTGTGCAACAAGTGCGTTCATATGATTATGAAAATTATCTTTGTCTGTTGCACCTACTGGCAAGCCTGTGAAAAGCATCTTTTTCATTGCGCGCATTCAATATGGAAACAACAAGAGTTAGGGACAATGTTTCAGATGCTAAATTGGCATTGATACAACTTCTTTGGTGGCGTGATACAATAGATAATATTTATAAGAATAAGGTCACTGAGCATCCCGTGGCACCGTCTTTAGCATCGGTTATTCATGAGCATAAACTAAGCAAACAATAGTTTAAATGTTCCATTGAGGCACAGATTGAAGATTCAGAGACAAAAAGCACTCCTTGACTCTTGCTGACTTAGAAGAGTATTCAGAGAACACTGCTTCTGTCCTCTTGTACCTCACACTTCAGGCTGGGGGAATCCAGTCGACCACTGCAGATCATGTTGTTTCCCATAATGGAAAAGAAAGCGGCCTTGTCCTCTTCCTCAGAACCACACTGTATCATATGAGTCGACGACGCTCATACATTCCACACGAGATTGCGGCTAAACATGGATTGTCACAAGAAGATCTATATAGAGGAGAATACAGTGAATCCCTGGAAAATGCCATGTTTAAAATTGCAGCTACTGCAAATGCACATTTGGAAATGGCTCAAGAAATTTCAGATGTGGTGCCTAAAGCTGCACTGCCCGTGCTCTTACCTGCAGTACCTTGTCATCTTTTGTTGGATTCCCTTCAGAAAAGGCATTTCATTGTTTTTGATCCAGGTCTAACTCGGGGTATATCAGGAGTTTCTCCTCTATGGGTTTTGCTAAAACTAAGGTGGCACAGGCTATAGGTTAAAACTTTCGTGTTTGGCTCGCCCAACGGATGAAGGCACCTGGTCTACTGTTCTTGGCACTTTACGGGAAAGTACCATCCCTAGATGGAGCCTATGTTGTAACAGATATTGAAAATTTCTGAACTTACTTAAGCACTTTCGCCCAAATTTGACAACAGTAGGCCCGTTTCTTCTTTGTCTTTTTGTAGCTGTTGGTCGAGCTAGCGCTCAAAAGGCTCTGCAAGCTTCTTGGCAAGATTGAAAACGATAGTAGCTGAGGGAATGACATCGACGCTCTTGTGTCCCTCCTCCAGCCCTTCCACGACCGACGTCGGGAGGACTACAACCCGAATATCCAAACCGACAGATTGAGATTCGGCCAGGGCTTCTTCTAGCTAGCTGGCGTTTGCAGGCATCGTGACATAGCTGACCACAACACCATGCAAAGTCAGCAGGTTTGCAAGGTTAAGGAAGGGGATGTTGTGACCCGAAGTCGGGAATGGAACCGCTATGACATGGGGTTTTTCAAAACCCTTCATTCTAATAAAACGATATGGAGAACTAACAAAATAGTGAAGTGGGTCGCTGTTTCAGGCTTTGCATTGACACATCAATTATAGAACTCGGCGAGAAATCATCATGAATTACTTTGCAAGGACAGAACGTTTAGAAGGCCTCAATTATCAATTTTATAAGTGATTCTGAGCAATGGACATTTGAAGAAAGGGGATCATCATGCTGCTCTTGTATATCCCTCATAACATTCTACTACCCCAATCCTTTCTATTGTACATCCATTAGATGGACTGATTGACGAGTAAAAACCCACGAAATTTGACAGGCGCTGCAATTTCAAAGATTTATTTGAGGTAAAGATATTGCGAGACTATGTCCAGATGGCCGAACTGAAAAGAAAAATTGAACCGCCAAGTTAAAATCCTGTAGATGATGTTTCCCTTGTTGGTAGTGGAATATGAAGGCAGTGTTTGTGTAGTATTTGTGCTTGCAATGTAGGTCTCTTAAATTATTGAGCTATGACTATTGCTATGTTATGTGAGTATTGGAATATTTCCAGTAATTATGTTGTATTTGTATTGTTGTGGTTAAGTAATATTGCTGGTGTTATAATCTTTATTTGATATCGGAGCCATGATGGGTTAGTTTCCGTTGCCTGCAAAGATATAATACTGGTGATTTGCATAGTGTGATGGCATTGCTTCCCTGAAGAAAATAATTCCTGTTCAAATAAGAGGGAACCCAGAGCAGAGGAAAATGAAGCTACAGTCCACCTGGAGTGATCAGTCCTACACATTGGTTGGAAGCCTTCTCAGGTCCATCTACATATCTATTTGATTAAATCAGTGTGCAAAGCTTAGAGACCGTGTACAGCCAGGATATCACTCTAATCAACATTCCATGTCAGACTTTTGGAGGTTTCAAAGCAAAATCAAACACAAGGATAACACAAAGATTTATCCCAGCTGAAAATACCCCACTTGTCAAAGATTAGTAACGGCAGCGCATCCGACAGTCGCAGAGTCCGGAGAAGGCAAACCGTTTCATATTTCCTAGAACACAAAGAGATTTATTTTAGGTTTTTATTTTAAAAGATGGATTGATGTAACAGAGAAGAAAGGAGGGGGGTGAGCTGGGGAAAACCTCTTTCTAAGAGGGGCTCTTTTTGCAAGCCGAGTTATTTTGTAAGCCAAGAATGGAGTAATACAGAAGACATATTTACTTGAGACTGTGAGATTCATCACGGTCGATTCTTTCAGTATGTTCTCCCTGTTTTCATTATCATATTGTTTATCTCTTCCTCATTTCAATTGTGTTAAAATTTGTTTGGAATTCATTTTATATGCTCGTTACACACAATTGATATATATGTGTTGCGTTCTATGGTGACTGATCAGAATTCGTTCAAGATAAGCGCTCTGCATCTAGTTATCAGCCTTCATTTGTTTTCCTCTAAAGTGTTAGTGAAAATTCATCCTTGATAGATGCTTTCACTGTGATGGCCTTTCCTTTTCTTTTTCTGCTACCACATCATGATTATCAATCGCTGAAAGATAGACTTTCTTTGCCTCATTTTCCGCAAGTTATACGATCACTGCTATTATCTCCTTTTTTCGGTTTTCACTTGACTCCATGCCCAATGGACTATTTCCCTGGTCCAACCCCCAAACTTTAAAAATCCAAAACTATCATTTACCCATAAATCTGCCCACCGTTTCACGCTTACTGAAGATCATATTGTGACATTATTCGAGAGATCCCTCTCAGGTTGGGAGGGGCAACCTCCAATCCAAAGTTGTTCGAGGTTGCCTCGGGATTGATTTGCATGCAACCCATTTCAGTTCCGAGTGACAACATCTTCAACCAGTAGTGCATTTTCTACCTTGGCATCCTTGCTTCCAAGATCGACTATACACTTTCCTATGATTCTGGCTGATTTTTCATTGCCAAATGAAACTAATCCATCTCTTTCCTTTTTTAGAGTTAGAAATATGTCCTTATCACCTATCATGTGATTTGAGAAACCACTATCAACATACCATCCATGTTTCTTGCGTTGGGCTTGTAGATGAAGCATGCATTCTTAAATGTTGAATTGATCCTGCTTCCTTACCCATATCCTTTGTGGTTCCTGCTTATGACTATTGATATTATACTTTGGTTCACTTGGAGGAATAATCAATCTACAATATTTGGCCATGTGACCAAAATTGTTTCATTTGTAGCATTCTACTTCATTACTCAAGGATTCAAATTTGTTTTAGTTTTTTCTCTATGCTTCATGAGGTCTTCTTGGATAATAATTTATTGTGTAGCCTTCATAGTTGATTCTGATCTCAATATTGGCTCTACAATTCACAAATTTGTGCCCAAAGTTATTGCATGAACGACATAAACCAAGAAAAAGAGTTTGATACCTAGGGGTGGGAGATCTTCTAAATGGTGCTGCTCTTCTGTATCCTCTTCTTCTTGAGCTATTTCCATGTCTTGCTGCTACTGAATCTGAATTATGGATCTTCTAGGTGGTGCAGTGTCTCTATAATATTATTCTTGGATATTCTTTCCCTCTTCCCTTTTAGGAGATCCTATGACTATTTCTCCATAACTTCTTTGTTCTGCTTCTTGTTCTATTGTTTTCGAGCTTGAGCCTTTCTTTGTCTGGTTGTATCCTAGTCTGTATTTTTCATAGTATGGCCTTTGACCACTAATGATCTCATCCAATATTATGGTTCCGTTATGCTGCATGTCCTTCATCTGAAGATATTTTCTTAGAGTGAATATTTCTACTTCCAATCCTTTAATCATCTTTTCCTTCTTTTCCAATTTATTTTTGAGTGCTTCTTTAATTCTTTTGTCTCCTTATACTTCGGTTTTTAACTTCGTGATCATCTTCTCTACCTCTTCTGAGTTGGAATTATGGGAACCTTATTTCCTCTTTAGTTTTTCCTTGAGTGAATTGATTTTATTTCTTTCATTCCATATCTCTTCTAAGGCACTGATCAATTCTGCTTTGAGATCAACTTTTCTTTCTTCTTCGAATTATTCTATTGCCATGAAGAGTACTCTTTCTATATCACTGTCACTGTCTTCATCCTCATCGGATGAGGAACTATCTTCCTTGGTGCATAAACCTTTCTTGAAGAATTTCTTTTTGTTTCTTCTACCCTTTTGATTTTTCTTTTTCTTTTTAGGGTCTTCTTCTTCATCACTTTCCTTATTCTTATGGGGACATATATAAGAAAAATTATAAATACCACCACAATTAAAACATTTCAATGGAAGCATACCTTTGTATTTACCAGTTCCTCTTTGCAAATTTCTTACGAAGTTTTCCATTTCTTCATCTTCCTCTAAATCATCACTGCAACTACAATCCAACTTTGGCTTTTGCTTTCTCTTTTTCTTTGTCTTCTTAGATGCTTTGAATGATGCTTCCTTTGTGACTAGGTTCTCCTGTTCTGTTCTCATTTAAGAGGTGGTGAGCATCCCATGTATATCATCCATGCTCAAGGTGTATAGATCCATTCTTTCTTCTAGGGATGAAATATTTAGATCAAATATCATAGGTAGAGACCTTAGTACATTTTGAACAATGACTGGTTCCTTCATCTCTTCTCTGAGACCTTTAATAATATTCACTATTTCATCAACTCACAAAAAGTAGGCTGCAATGTCTTCGTCTTCCTTCATCTTCAATTTTTCTAACTTAGCTCTAAAGGTTTGGAGTTTAGCTCCCTTGACTTTACCATCTCCTACATAAATATTTTGAAGCTTATCCCAGAGGTCCTTTGTAGAATCACAATGCATAACCTTAAAAAATACTGAATTAACAAGACTGTTTAGAATAATGCCTTTAGCCTTTGATTTTTTTTCTTCAAGTTTATTTCCATCCTTGTCTATTGGAGGAGTGGATGGTGCTTTGTATCCATCTACTACTGCTCATCATACATCAAATCCTTGTTCATGTAAAAATGTTTTCATCCTTATACTCCAAAATCCATAATTCTGACCGTCAAATAATGGTGCTCCAATATTAGCATATTCCATGATCTCCTTCCAGTGGTTAGACTACTTCTTGAAGGACATGCTCTAATACCAATTGTTGAAATACTAGGAGGAGGGGTGAATCAATATGAGAGCTTTTATGAATTTTAACCACAATGTATATTCTTCAACAATGTTCATCAATTTATCTTTAGCATTCAATATATATCATCAGTAGTATAATCATAAGCAATATCACATGAACAAACTCACACAAAATGCATAGTACAACAAAATTTACATGGAAACCCAAATGGGAGAAAAACAAAAAATTCTTTTCTTATATGTCAAAATAATACATTCATTGGAAGAACCAACTTTCCATTTTCCCAACTGCAATTGGAAGGAGGCTACAACCCCCTATTCTTTGGATTCAACCTGAAGGAAGCTACACATCCCTGAATTCCATTGCTCCAACCAGAAGTAGGATACAACCCCCTGAGTTCTCCAACACCAACCGGAAGGTGGCTACAACCACCTATCATTTCCCTGTCCTTCCAGCCTGAAATATAAGTGTATACTCACTGTCACTACCGTTGATATTGTCACTATTACTAATGATCAACCAATCATCCAACCTATCACTTTCTTTGTCACTGTCTTTTAAACTGATACATCGTCATCAACCAACTATACCCATATCCACTCACATGGATACCAAAAACATCACCAAGATGTACCATGCATCAACAAGACATGCCTCTTAAGCATGTACCATACCATCATCAATATTTAACCCTCAAAAAATGCATATAAAGATACTTGTAACTCTGTAACAGACCTGGTGTATGTGATCACAAACATGTAGACCTTCCTCAACTTCAACAATAAGAGAATAACATCTTCATCAAAATTTACCTTAGTCTCACAGGACTAGTTTTTGGATTTGTCACAAACCCTAATTTTCAACAAGCATAACTTTGTACTATACTGAATAAAGGTTTGAAACTTGTACCCAATATTATTCAATATCTTCTTTGCAATTCCTCTAAGTTTCACTGCTTGGAATATCCTAGAAAATGAGTTAACCTTGCTGAATTATGGCTTATTCTAGAGAGAGAACTTGTAGAGCAAGCCACGTGCAAAATGTTGGATATATCGATATTAGAACACATCCTCACAAGAATTCATCCTTCCTTGGAATTTCTAACTTTTTCACTTCATCTTCCCTTTGAAATTTGCCTCATATCTCCTTGGTTACCTCAGATAACAATCACTTTCTCACTTAGATAGATATTCAATAAACGTGCATGTACAAATGAGAGGATCTTGATGTGTATTTATACTTTTCCACGTGAAGTCTTTACTTAAATTTAGGGCCGAATTGTAACTTCTTGTTTACAAATGTTTTACCCTTTTTCATAATTTTGGGGTCAGCTAATAATTTCTTGTTGCAACCATTTATGGGCTTCTTAACCATACTTCAAGGCTTCCATATTCAAGAGGGAATATCTCCTCAATCGTGAGGAACTACGTGGCGTACCACCTATCACCAGAAATAGAATGATGAGGAATATCCATCCATGAGTGGGTTACCTTCATTTACTTTGTCCTCCATGACCTAATTCCATGATCAACTACGAGATCCTTAACCATACTTAGGGGTTTCTTGTATACTTCTTCAAATCATCTTCCTGTGAGGGCCATGCTTAGAGATATGCCATAAGGGGACCACTTTGGAGACATCTCCAACTACACCCATAACATTAGTTGAATTCAATCCACTACTTTTTGGCATCAATGACAACCAACTGTCCAACAATATTATCTCAAATAATCCCGTGGATCTATTTTTTTGTAGCTGTCGTTAATTATGTAGCCGCTAATAGTGCAGATCGAATGTTTCTATAAATGACGTTAATTCTTTAGTCATGGATATATTTTTGTAGCTACCAAAATCTTGAGTTTCTGTAGCTACTGGAAACTAGGCATTCCAGTAGCTACAAAAACTCCAAATTCCGATAGCTACCGAAACTACGTATTATGGTAAGATGTATTGGTAATGGTTGGCTATGGAAAGGAAGTGATCACGTTGAATATTTCAAGATGGGTTTACATATTTAATGGATTATTTATTCTTGGCAATGTTCACACAATGAGTATTTTTTTATGGAAATAAATATGAAATGGTCTATTGACATGGTCAAGAAAAATAATTTGGTCTTATACCATAGTATTGATTTATCTACGAGCAACAAAACTGTTATAGGAACTAGTTTAAATAATTTATCAAATTGAAGAGAAGTGTGTGAGTGTAGTATGAAGGAGTGTGAGTTGATCTAAGTTAGGTCCAAGGAGAAAATCATAGGGGAAAGAGTGACCAGGAGAAAGAATGCAGTTGTACTGAAGATCAGAGTCAGAAATCAGATTGCATAAGGGTTTCAGAATCTAAGTTGTAATATGAAAGGTATGTGATTTAAACCTAAATACATAAGATTCTTGACTGTAATGAAGTAATTTTGAAATTCTATGAGGTATGTAATGATTTTGTTTTTGGAGTCTTGAGGAGTGTGTAAAACCTCTATGCTGTAAGGAGGTTTGAGAATATGAAGAGTTAATCGGCACACATAGAAATAATCGTAGCTATAGAAAAATCGACTACAAAATTAACGACAACTACACAAATAGATCCATGACTACAGAATCAGTGACAACTAAAAAACATATCCACGACTACAGAATTAGTAGAAGCTACAAAAACAAATCCATGGTTACATAATTAAGGACAACTATAGAAACAACTGATCTGCAGGATTAGCGGCTACAAAATTAATGACAACTAAAAAAACAACCGATCTGCATGATTATTTGATAATATTTGTCATGTTCAATTGAAGAGATTATTTGATATTTTTGTTGAATATTTACAGTACGAGTCTAAGAAAATGATAGATTAGGAAACACAAGTTTTGTAATTGACCAAAGTTTGAATATATTATTTACTTCAGGGTGGTAGGGTGGTGCAAGGTAGATCATTGATATCCTCATAATAGGTTGGTTCCTGACAAGTTGATGCTTGTATATTGTAAGTGGGTGCTTACAAAGAGGATTGGTGTCCTCATCCTCATAAAAAGTTGGTTCTTGCAGATTGTAAGTGGGTTCTTATAGAGAGGATTGGTTTCATCATCCTCACAACATGTTGGTGCCTGGAAAGTTGGTGCTTTCATATTGTAAGTGGGTTCTTACAATGAGGATTGGTGTCATCATCTTCTCAATAGGTTGGTTCTTGTCAAGTTGGTTCTTGAAGAGTTGTAAGTGGGTGATCACTACAGGGATTGGTGTCCCTCACAGGTTGAAGCCTTTAAAGAATGTAACTCTTGAATGATATAATAAGAAGATTATTTGTGGTTTTCTCCCGTATGGATTTCCACATAAAATATCTGTGTAATTTGTCTTTGTGTTATGGCATTGATTATGATTGACTATGTGATTACTAGTTAAGATGGTAAAAATAAAAATTGGTTAAAATGTGTGTAATACTGATTCACCCCCCCTCTCAGTATTACTGAATATTCCAACATACATCTATCCTAGTGATGACCAGGGAAATGCAATCGCTATGATTTCATTATGTATTGCATAAGAACATATCCAACATGGAGTTTTCAAATGATTGGAGCATCTGAAACTAATCCCTAATGATGAGATGGAAACCATTGAGACTCACACCAAATGAAACTAGGATATAAGGCAGGAAAATGCCACCCGGTAGAAGAACTATGGCACAACCCAGGAAATCATGATACCTAAAGATAAGGAGGCCCTCGTGTGGAATAAGAACACCATTTCCATTTCCATGGCCCCTCTCCACATATGATCTAGCCTCAAACAAGAGAGAGAATATCAATGATCCACATCCCCCCTAGACATCCATGATACCCCTTTATTGAATTAGTGCCAATACAAACTGTGAAAACACCTTTAAATCCAACACATGCCAACAAAAAGAGACAATGTACCAACTAGGCCATAGGGTTTTCCATTGACATTGAACCATGGGGCCTAGGATGGTTTGCACCTGGTATTTAGACACTCAATCTCGGTCATAGGAGCATGCTCCCAACACTAGAAGTCACAAGTGGGCACTAAAATTTGATCCATCGATGGTCATTTCTTTTGACACGGCCACTGCAGGAATTGATTTACTACCAGTCCCCACCCCGACCATGCAAAACTATATTACCACCTTAATTACAAAATTAGGAGAACAACACCAGACACTTAGTATGGCTCATGACCAGCTTCAACATCAACACCAATTAGAACTCATTACACATGATCCAACTCATGCACAATATCAACAAGAGGTATAGGCTCATCAATCCTTGAAAATTATATATGATATAGAAGTATCTAAGCACACACCAATAAAATCTCAATACACAGAAAGTGTTACTGCCCTCGACAAGCTCCTGGGCATAGTCGATGAGCTATAAACATAGGTACCTAACATAACATATGAGGCTATGAAGGTTCCCCTATATAATAAAATCTCTACAATAAGGGTACATTTTTAGGTATTAGAGTCATAGAACCTTGCACTCCACACATGACTTCATAAGACTCCATCGACATATATTGAACTACAACATAAGGTTGTGATGGCCGTGGAAGCACTCCAAAATGGTTAGGCACATCTCAAATATTTTTTAGGGTTGGTTGAGGAAAACTTTAAACTTTGGAATCACCTTCAGAATCCACTAGAGATCATCTCCATTGATGAAAGGGTTCATGCAGAAGAAGTATAGGTCAACCAACATAAGAGTAGTTCGAATTCCTTACCCCTGGGCAAGCACCAAGTTGCGATGAAAACCATTTCCAGTAAGAAAAAATATATCATTGCCGATCGGGAAGAATAACACACTATTTTTGAGTTATCCAACAAAGAAACCGACAAGGCTAAAGTCTTCTACACTTAGCTTTCCATAGTGCATCTCGCGGTCGCCTTGATGCTTGAGAAAATGGAGCATATTGACCTTTAGGCTCCACATGTCACAACTGTGAATACAAATGAGGTGGTCCATCTCACTCAGTAGTTGCACACCACCTTGGACAAAATATATAGCCAATTCCAAGAGTTCTTCTAGGAACTCATGAAGATAGTTCCTTCCGTTGCATATGTCACACATTGATCAAGTCCATTGGCGCGAGGATGAGAAAAGTAATAGTGTTGGGGGCCTGTTGGCACCCAAATTTTTGGGTAAGTTTGTATGCATGCAAAAATCAGTCGTGCACGCACATCAAAATCTATGTGAAGGATGGAATAAGGCGTGCACACCAATCAAAGTTCTACATTGTGCGCTAAAGATCATAAAGAGCATGCATGCCAAATTAGAAGAAGACATTCATGAATCTCCCCGAATGATGAACCTAGACAACATGAGATATCGAGGGGTAGATAATGGATGATATATCAAGTTTTTTAGTACTACCATGCTCCAAAGTGGTTAAATGAGATGCATGCAAAACTGGCCATCAATAGAGATCAGAGTGGAGTGTTGGGCCTCAATTTTGGTGAAAACTTTCCATGATAATAAACCTCATTCTAGTATAAATAAACTTATCACCCACTACTTTTACCATATTTTGACCAATAAAACCATCTCAAAGGTATTTTTATCATTTTCTTTTAATTTTTGAATTTTAGCAAATTTTATGCATTGTTAATTCATTTTATCAGATTTTACAGGAAACTAGGTGTTCTGGTAACTTTTCGTTTGTTGAGGTATATGCAAGCGAGTTGGGAAAAAATGAGAACATGATTTTTATTCCTTGTTTTCACTTGATGCTTTTCCTATTGGTTTGGTGAAAAATCCCTCACACAGGCTCGATCAACATGCGGTCAATGTGCCCACTTTGCTGGAAAATATCTTGTTTTAGCAGAAAAATCAACCAGATCTCAACCACACGCTATTTTGTGTTAGGCAGTAGATCTATTATAATAACATAAAATAGGAATATTGCAGTGAATACCAACAAAATATAAACAAAGAACATGAATATAGTAGCGGGGCGACATAATATATGGAACCACAACACCAAAATAATACCTTATTGATAGGAAACAATATTCACTTACCTCTTCGAGGGGGAAACCTCCAGCAAAGAAGAGATCTATTACAATAATTCTCAAGAAAAATCCCTCTCATACCTTCTACTCTTATTTATATTAATTCTATATTCTAAATAAAATTCTAGATGAACATCTTTCTAGAAGTGGAAGATTCTATTAGGTCTTCCTACATTGACTTGTTCATATTTATTAAATAGGCCTTAACTATTATCGACATTTATTACATGGAATTATATTATTCTACCTACATGAGAAGTTAGGGGTTTAGGTCCCTAACATTCCCTCCCCCTTGAAGAACAACCTTGTCCTCAAGGCTTGAGATGAGGAAATTCCTGGAGATTAGTGTCCGACTCCCAGGTGGCATCTTCTAGAGTTGTATATTTCCACTACAATAACACCTCCTTGATGGTGCACTGACAAAGACGACATTCACACTGGTCCAAGACTTCCTTTGGTTGCAACCATATGGAACCTTCAACATCCAACTTCGAAAGAATGGTTTGAGTTTGGAACTTAGTTCCCATCACCTTCTTTAAGCATGAGATATGAAAAACGAGATGGATCTTAGAATTACTAGGCAAATCTAACTGACAGGCCATTGGTCCCATGTGCTTGAGAATGGTTTAAGGACCATAAAATTTGGGAGAAATATTATGACAATGTTCAACGCTGAGTGAATTATGCTTGTAAGACTGTAGACGAATCAACACTTGGTCTCGTGTAGCAAATTGGCATTCTGAACGTCCTTGATATTCTTGTTGTTTCATATGATTATGAGCCATGACTAGATTGGCTTTGAGAGCCCAGAGAATGGCATCATAGACTGTAATAGTTTTGTAAACCTCCTGAACCTTCGAGACCCCTGGCTTGTAGGAAATAACTAATGGGAGATTTTGTCCCTATACTGCTTCAAAAGGAGTCATGCAGGTAGCAGTATGGTAAGATGTGTTATACCTCCATTCAACTAGGGGTAACCCTTGAGCCCACTGATGCTGCCAGTCATATGAAAAAAACCTCAAATATGTTTCCAAACACTTGTTGACAACTTCAATTTGGCCATCCATCTGTGGGTGATAAGCAGTATTGAGATGTAATTGTGTGCCTTGGAGCCTGAATAGTTCTTGCCAAAAATTACTGGTGAAATTGGGATCTCTGTCAGATACAATAGAATGAGGCATGTCATGAAGCTTGAAAATATGATCCACTGTGGATGTTGTGAATGGGTGTTGAAGAGCACAAAAATGAGCATATTTGAATCCCACAATGAAATCCATAGAAATGTCCCTCCAAATAGATGGTGGAATCAGAAGCGGTTGTAATGTTCTCGGAGCTTTGACAATTTCCCTCTTGTTGTGTTGACAGACATAACATTCAACCACAAAGGTGTAGAAGTCTTGTTTCATACCATCCTAGAAAAAAGAACGTTTAATTCATTCATAGGTTTTGGTAAACTTGTAATTCCTTATTGTGGGTGAAGCATGAAGCTCAGAAAGCACCATGGATTTAAGTTGTGATTGGTGGATTAAATATAGATGATTTTTGTAGCTAATATCTTCATTGTGCCAAGAGTATGATGGATAAACTGGAGAATTGTCTTGCAATTGTTGGATTAGTTGAGAATTTTTGGGGTCTTGCAGCCATTCCTGACGAACAACTTGGAGCCAATCAGGTACAATGAAGGAGAGGGAGAAAAGGGATCCTTATTATTCGTATCTTTTGGATAGAGCATCAACCACCACATTTTATTTTCCCTTCTTATAAATGATCTCATAATCATAGACAAATATCTTGGCCACCAATTTTTGTTGCTCGTGGGATGAAATCCTCTATTCTAGAAAATACTTGAGGCTTTGATGGTTGGTTTTAATTTGGAAGTGTTTCCCCAAGAGATAGGGACGCCATAGATCCACAACATGCATAATAACCAACATTTCCTTTTCATAGATTGATTGACCAAGATTTCTCTCTGAGAGTTGTTTGCTAGTGAAGGCGAAGAGTCTACCCTCTTGCATGAGTACTGCGCCAATGCCTTTCCTGGAGGCATCACATTTGAGGACATAAGTCTTTTTGAAGTCAATAAGGGACAAGATAGGAGTTGTGCACATGGCTTCTTTCAATGCTTGAAATGATTGATCAACTGCTGGAGTCCAAGTGAAATCTTTCTTTTTGAGGAGAGCAGTAAGAGGCACTGCATTTTTTCCATAATTCTTAACAAACTTGCGATAATATCCTGTTAAACCCAGAAAACCACACAATCCCTTGAGAATTTTTGGGCACGACCAATCTTGCATATCTTCAATTTTTTTAGGATCCACCCTTACACCATCCTTTCCCACAATATGACCCAATTACTCCACTTCCGAGGCTCGAAAGGAACATTTATATTTCTTGAGAAAAATTTGGTGCTAAGAGAGTATAATGAGAACTTGATTCAAATGGGTAAGATGGTCTAACCAAGTTTTACTATAGATGATGATATCATCAAAGAAAACTAGGAAAAAATGATAGAGAAAAGGATGGAAAACATGGTTCATGAGACTTTGGAAAGTGGAGGGATCATTACATAGGCCAAAGGGCATGACCAAGAATTCATATTGATCCTCATGAGTGAGAAAATAAGTCTTATGAATGTCTTCCTCTTGTATATGTATCTGGTGGTATCCAGAACGAAGATCAAGTTTAGTAAAATACTGAGCACCACTTAATTCATCCAAGAGATCATCAATGAGAGGAATGTGAAATTTGTCTTTAATGGTGAGTTTATTGAGAGTGCAAAAGTATGGATACATATTCCAAGTACCTTATTTTTTGAGTACCATAACCATAGGGAAATAATAAGGGTTGGTACTAGGGAAGATAACACATGCAACTAGCAATTCTTGAACAATTTTCTCAATTTCATTATTTTTGGAAAAGAGATGACGATAAGGGAAAAAATTGGGAGGAAGACTACCGAGGATGAGAGGAATGGAATGGTCATGAACACCATGAGAAGTAGGAAGTCCCTAGGGAGTGGAAAAAAAATCTTTGTGTTTGGAGATGATACATTGGAGGTCAGGATGCACCACAAGTGTCTCAATTTCTTGAATAGAATGGAGTTGGGAAATAATTCTGGAATGACCTTTTTCCATTCGATGGGAACTGATGATCTTAGGGGCTTCTGCTATGATTCCTTGGAATTTATATTATTGTCCCATGTTTGAATTGCATGTTAATTCCTTAAAATACACGAGTATGGGACCAAGAGTGCATAACCATTCTGCACCGAGAACAATATCACAACCACCCATGCCAATAGAAAACATATGATATTTCAGGTGGTACTTCCCAATTTGGAGATGCACATTTTCACAATTCCCCCAACATTTCATGGAACCACCATTGGCAATCATGATTTGAAAGTTGTTGACTGCATGTATATAGTAATGGGTTTCTTGGGAAATACGACGATGAATAAAATTGTGAGTGTTGCCACTGTCAATTAAGATGATGAACTTTTGATTCTTAATGTATCCAATGAGCTTGAGGGTTTGGGGAGCATAGAATTTAGTGAGAAAATTCAATGAAATGACCAGTTCTACTTCTATTTGTTCAAAGGGAAGAGTTATATAGTTGGCTCGGGTAACACTGCCACAGGGGGGGTCTCGAGCTCTTCTTCAGAAAAATCCTCAGAGATGGCCATAAAAAACTTTTGTTCCTTACACTTGTGCCCCAAAAAATATTTTTCATCACAATTATAACAAGGGCCCTTGAGTTGGCATTCCACCATTTCATCCCGGGTTAATTTATGGATATCAAGGAGAGTGGGAGGAGGGGAAAGGTTAGTAGGTTGAGTGAGAGGAACAAAGGAAGGTTTGCGGGTCTAGGCAGAGAAAATTTGTTGGGATTCCTTAGTACGTTGAGTAGCTTCCAACCAAGTGTGAGGGTGAGCCATGAGGATGTAGGTTCAACGTTCCTCTTTGAGGCCACCGATAAAACATTCTCGGAAGAAGGCATCAAACATGCCCTTTGTTCTTAAAGCCAAGTGTTAAAAGGTAGATATAAAGTCTTCCACTGTGCTAGATTCCTTCAACTTGGTCAAATGACCAATATAATGGGTGTCAATGTCAAAGCGGTCACATAGCTCTACCACAGACTGAGTCCAAGCAACATACCCCTGGCATTTCTTTCTATGCCATTTCCACCATTTCCAATGTTTTGGATCCAAATAGAGGGCACCATAACAAAGTTTGTCGAGATCATCAGTAATTCCATGCAAGGAGAAATAATCTTCCATTTGAGTGACCTAACTAGTGGGATCATATTCATCAAATTTGTTCACTTCAACTTGGGGAAGGCGGGGGTCACGAGGAAGGGAATTGGAATGAAGGGCCATATTATGGGAAGAGTTATCACCTTCAGAGTGGGAAGGTTGTTCAAGAGAGGGGGATCCAAGGGACTATTTCAACCACTGGGTGAAGGAGGAGAATTCACCCTTAACCTCTGCCAATTCTTTTGTAACTTTGGCCTCGGAGGTGTCAAAGCGAGAATTATTGGAAGCAATTTCAGAGGTCATTATTTTGATGTATACCTTGTTTTGTTTGGATTCATCTTGCAGGTGAAGGAATTCTTGGTTGTGAGTGGTGGCCACGGGTGAAGGAGGGGAACGGAAGAGGGGAAGTGGGACCATGGAAAAAAGAGTGAAAATGATATATATGAGTGTGTTCAGAGTGAAAAGAGGAATGCAATGAGATATGTTTCAAATAAGGGTGTGGGAAGCTAAAAAAAATAAAAAATGATAGGTATCACAATGATCAGGGTGAAAAGGGGAGTCCAACTAGATAGGTCTAAAATAAGGGTCTAGGGAGGTAAAAAACAGTTAAATATGATGTGTCACAACGATCAGGGTCAAAAGGGGAATCCAATGAGATAGGTCTAAAATAAGGGTCCAAAGAGGTAAAAAAAAAATTAAAAATGATAGGTGTCACAATGATCTAGGAGAAAATGGGAATCCAATGAGATATGTCTCAAATAAGGGTACTGGAAGGTCCCATATGTTTTTTTTTCACTTTTTTTTTCCCTTTTTCTTTTTCTTTCTTTCTTGTTTTTTTTTTTTTTACTTCGCTAAGGTTTTATGCAGATCTGAATAATACCATAGTATCGAAATGCACAAATTCTTAACAGAAGAAATGAAATAAATGTATAGTACTTTTCACAACTCGAATGCAGGAGGAAAGGTTGTAGGGAAATAGATCTTCTCTGTTCCTTTTTTGTTTGTAATTTTTGCAACCTGAATGCCGGAGGAAAGGTTGCATGCAAATAGCTCTTCTCTGTGCCTTTTTTTTTTTTTCCTTCCCAAGGGTTATGGTTTTTAGGGTTCCTACAGAAAAGGGTTTTCCTTGTGCTATATCTCTCTGATATACATGCAGGGTCCAACAATAGTACTCGACCCAATATCTCAGGGAACCAACTAAGGATGCTTGACCGTGCCCTTAACCGTACTACCCGACTCCCCAAGTACTAGAGAGTATATTCCCAAGTGTTGTTCTCGGTGGCACTATAGTATTCAGGCAACCGATCGGTTTATCTATGACTAGTTTCATGATAGCTAGGGGGTTTCCCAATATACTAGAGGTACGTGGAAGAACAAGTTCATATACAGGTGTTTTCTGATGCGCTACCACTCGAAGGGGTACCAACAAGGGTTACAAGGGTGTCCAACAATGTGAGCTTAAGTACCTCTTGTATTTCCTGCATGTATGCTTCCCCAACAGTGGATTTATGCGTTGGACGATAGATCTTTGTAGCTTAAATACGCCAGATCACCTCTCTACCATGGAAAAACAATTTACCTACAACTCCTGCCAAGGAAAGTGCTCTTATACCACTTGTTAGGCACTAGATATATTATAATAGAAGAAAATAGGAATATTGTAGTGAATACTGACATAATAACAACATATAACAAAAATATAGTAGCGTCAAGACAACATAATATATGAAACCAAAACACCAAAATAATACCTTTATTGATAGGAAACTATGTTCACTTGCCTCTTCGAGGGGAAAACCTCCAACATAGCAGAGCTCTATTACAATAATTCTCAAGACAAATCCCTCTCATACCTTCTACTCTTATCTACTCTTATTTATACTAATTCTATCTTCTAAAGAACATTCTAGAGGAAGATCTTTCTAGAAGAAAAAAATTATATTAGGTATTCTTACATTGACTTGTTCATATTTATTAAATAGGCCTTATTAACTAGAATCAACCTTTATTAGATGAAAATGTATTATTCTACCTAAATGAGAAGTTAGGGGTTTAGGTCCCTAACATTTTTCATGATTCTTGGCACTCGAAAGGATGAATTTGAGATAAATATATGGATATGATTATATTTGTATAGATGGGTAGAGGATTGATAGTATTTTAGTTTCGTTTCATGATGTGTATATACATAAACATATGAATTTTTTTGGAGAGGATCAAATTTCTAGTTTTGGATTTTGCTAAAGATTTTGGTTTCTGAGAGACTCACTAAAGCTTTGTATCAGATTATTTCATTAATACATGAAGCCATACAAATTTTATAAATAAAATGGAATTCAAATAGGTAATCTTGTTTCAAGAGAATAATGTTTATGTTTTCTATTCATATAACAAATCTCTTTCATTGGACTTGACTCTTGTTCCAAATAGAAGCAACAAAACTTTATTTAGTTCAATAGAAGCACAAATCTTCTTATTTTATGGTAATCACGGATTTATTATAAGTAATGAAGACTTATTCCATTCATGAGGATCAGTTCAACAATGCATATTATTTCATAATGAACCAAAAGAAGGATTTGAAAAGGTTTTTGATACAAATCATAAATAAAGGTCATCTGTTATGAGCATTTATTTCAATAAAGAATGAATTCAAATGAATAGAAACAATTCAGTTTACAAGTGAACAATCAAAATACCATAAGGAGACAATTGAAGACTCCCAATTGACATTAAAGAAACATCATGGAAATACTATCATGAATAAATCAACAACTATTGTACGATATTCAAGTTCGAGGAGGCAATTTTCTTCCCAATTCAAAAATCTAAATAGGGAAAAAGGAAAAGAGGATATTTTCAAGAATTGAACATGGCCTATTTAGAAAAATCTCAAAGATTAATATATATATATATATATATATATATATATTCCATTTTCAGCTAACAAGATAATGCTATATTTTAAAGTCTCCAGGAGGTTCATTTCTAATTCAAATTAGAAGTGAAAAGAAGGAAAAAAGATCATCTAATCCTACAAAGCCTAAGATTAGTCCAATATTACTTTAAGATCGATCCAAATCATTCCTACAAAGGAACAAGATCATAAATATCTATTTCAATCAAAGGAGAAGATCATATGTACCTGTCAACAAACACACAGTAGGATCATTAGTATAGTTGAAGGTCACAAGCAATTTGAAGCCTACAAGAACACTACTTCCATGGTATCAAAATATTGGTAATATTTCTCAATGTTTTAAAATTTTGTTGAGATACTCAAGTTAAAATTTAATGATAATACCTTTTGTATACTTCCATATCCTATATTTTACCTATCCTACTCATCATTTCCACTATCCTACCTATCCTATCATTATTATATGCCTTAATCATTTCATTAAAATTCCAATATTATATACTACCAATACTTCATTACCATACTTTTCATATAACCTATCATCATTCTCCCAACACTCATGGCTATTGTATCCTATTTTTCATCAAATGTACTTATGACATGATTGTCACATATTCGAAAACAAGTATGCAAAATTGTGTTTCCTTTTGCTCAAATTACACTCTATTTAAAAACTCAAAACACTCTATTTTAAAGTCATATTCCGCCACCCCAAAATTATAATATGTTCCTTGTGTTGTGCCTACACATTATCATTCCAAAACCTAGTAACTTGCCTTACATTCTCACCAATATCTCAGCCAAGAAAGCAACAAGAAAGGCCAAAAAAGAAGTTGTTACATACAATAGAAGAGTTACTAGAAAAATGACAAAAGCAAGAAAAAATGACCAACAAAAGGGACAACCTTTTGCTCATATTACAAAAAGGCCTAGAAATAAAGTTTCTATCTCAACAACTTCTACATTAGAGACATATCAGGATCAACAAGTGATATATGACTACATTGAGTCTTTAGAGGCTAAGGAGAAACAACCTTTTAACATGTGAGGAAACAAGGGAAGAATTGATTATGAGAAACAAAAGAAGACCATGTCCTCGCTCAATAAGAAAGCTAACCTATTGAGGAAAAAATTGAAATGTATTAAAAGAGCACTCCCAAACAAGAAAAAGGAAAAGCGCCAATGCAAAGTTTTGAAGAGACTATGTAAAAGAAGAAAAGAAAAATCAGAAAAATGAAGAGGACCATAGGAGAAATGAAAATCTTGGAAAGGTATCGTAAGAATACTTACAAGACATAGAGGGACTCTTTTGGAGGAGAATGAAAGGTTAAAATAAGAGAATAAAATACTCCAAGAAGAAATTGTAATGATATCCAAACAAGCTTATAAATGGTATCAAGAAAATAAGGAACTAAAAGCCAAGATTAAAAGCTTGAAAGTAAGAGTGCTTATGCAGAGACCAAGGCAAGTAGAATATATATATATATATATACTTCTCATGCTACAAAATTTATGTGATAGTCAACAACATAGTTTTGTGCATGAGGACATTCAACAAATTCTTCCCGGGGGAGATGTTGGGCCTCAATTTTGGTGAAAAATTGCCATGATAATAAACCTCATTCCATTCTAAATAAACACATCACCCACTACTTTTCCATATTTTGTGTCTATTTTTACTAATAAAACTATCTCAAAGTTATTTTTATCATTTTCTTTTAATTTTTGAATTTAAGCAAATTTTATGCATTGTTAATTCATTTTACTAGATTTTATAGGAAACTAGGCGTACTAGTAATTTCTCGTTTGTTGAGTTATATTCAAGCGAGATGGGAAAAAATGAGAACACATATTTTGCTCGTTTTTACTAGATGGTTCGTTTCCTATTGGTTTAGCGAAAAAGATTTTGCACAGGCCCGGTCAATGTGCCCACTTTGCTGGAAAATACCCTGTTTTAACAGAAAAGTCAACATATCTCAACCACACGTGATTTTTCATAATTCTTGGCACTTCAAAGGATGAATTCAAGTTGAATAGATGGATTAGATCAGATTTAGGTAGCTGGGTAAAGAATTCATAATATTTTAGTTTCATTTCATGATGTATATATACATAAAAATATGAAGACTTTTGGAGAGGATCATATTTCTAGTTTTGAATTTTTCTGAAGCTTTTGGTTTCCAAGAGACTCTCCGAATATTTGTACCAACTTATTTCATAAATACATGAAGCCATACTGAGTTCTCTCAGCTGACAGTCCTTGAGTGTGCAAGTTGGATTGGAGGGCCCCCATTCTTCGACCTGTGCACTCTCTTTCTTTCCTGTTCATAACTATGGATTGTTATAGCTTATTGTTGGTATTTATATCCATGTTTTATTTTTTATTTTCTTTTTTATTTTCTGATTTAAATGTACAAATTAGTCACTGTGTATATGAATTTTTTATTATTCTTGAAATTTCTTTCCATTAGCAACTAGAGTTGCTTTCAAATTTCAAGTTTAACAATGCTTGATTAGATAAAAGATATGATCCTAATGGAGTATTGTTGCAAGTCCTTGAGCCACCTAAGGGAGTGAGACAAATACACTACAACTGACATTTATACTATTAGAGGCACTAATTCATGTTTAATAAAACCATTTAGACTTGAATCATTTATGCTTTCTTTTTTTAAACTAGTTTTCCATTCAAGTAACATTTATACTATTAGAGGCACTAATTCATGTTTAATAAAACCATTTAGACTTGAATCATTTATGCTTTCTTTTTTTAAACTAGTTTTCCATTCAAGTATGTGTTCACATAATTTCTTCCTTGATCAATAACCTACATAAGTGTAGTGTATCTAGAGAGGTAATGGGGGGAATAAGGGCCCATAGTGATAACAATAGAGTTAATTCAATGTAAGGTGGACTAGGTCCACTATATTATTAAAAAAAGCCCACTATGGTGGTTAGATATATTAGTGTGAACATAATATATGTAAGAGGAATTACTAGAAGGTTCCTCCTCTAGAATGTTCTCAGGTGGTTGGTAGCAATATATAAAGGGATTCAATTAATGTAATGAGAGTCAAGAAGTATTTTATTTGGAGCGGTAACTCATTAATAGGTTTCCCACTCGAAAAGACAAGTGAACATGAGTGGATCCATTCCATAATAGGATCTATTATATGGTGTTTCCCTACCTTAAGGGTTTTCATAATAATAAAG
Source organism: Picea engelmannii (assembly GCA_009831015.1). Taxonomy (NCBI): domain Eukaryota; kingdom Viridiplantae; phylum Streptophyta; class Pinopsida; order Pinales; family Pinaceae; genus Picea; species Picea engelmannii. Next base: position 503,552 of record ML787781.1, read on the forward strand.
TGGAAGTTCATCTATATTTTTCTATATATATTGTGTGGTGATTGTATTTTCAGGTATTTGGTACTTAACAATTGGTATAAGATCACTTTCTTCGTCCACAAAAAGGGGCCAATTTTTTTTTTCTCTATTTTTGCATATTTTTAAGGAAGACAAAAGAGGGCCACAACACTCTAGAAAAATCTTGTAGCTTTCTATGTGGAATTTGTGGAAATTTGTTGTATATATGAGTTCCTCTTGGAAAAAAAACCAATTAAAAAAAAAAATCGTCTGAAACGGACTCCGGGAAGTGAAGTTATCATCATTTTAAAATTTGCTAATTTTCAAGGTTTTTCCGTGGATGACCACACTATTTTGCTGATTTTTCTAGCACCTATGGATGAATTTTCCCCCAAAAATTACATATCTAAGTTCATCTTTAAAACATATCCCATATAGAAAAAATTCATCCAAATTAGAGCTCCAAAAGTGCAAATATCGCTAATTTAAACTCAACCATTTTTTAGGGTCTTCATGACAACAACATGACTGTAGAGCTCATAATTTTTCATAGCATGCTTAGATTTATACCATATTAGTGCCATTGGATAGAGGATTTTAAGAGATTTATTTTGGTATACTATATGTGGTGTTTCCAATGGATATTTTCTTTCAACTCCTCATGGACCCGCAAAGAAAAATGGAATCCCTCCAGACCAAATTTCAAAATATGGAAGCGAACTTTCAACATATCCAAGAGAGCAGACTTGCAGAGCAAGAAAGATATATTATGGAAACCATGTACAATTACATCAACTGAGAATATAATCAAGAAATATATTCTTGGTATGATTACGAGGATAATTGTTATGATTGGTATATGGAGAGTTATAATAGGGATATCATCGACCATTGTGTCACAAAAGAATATAATCAAGAAACATATGCTTGGTATTATTGGAAGGCCTAATGTGATGAGTGGTATATGGACAATTGTCATTTCTGGGATGAAAACCACTTCCATATTCTATTTTATGACTTTGCTCCACCTCATGTAGAGCAAATCCTCCAGTGTAGACAAGATCCCTCTATGCATATTCTTCTACAGGTTTCTTATTCTCCAGTGGTAGTGGATAATGTTTTGGCTAGTTATACATATGTGGATCCACATGACCAATGTCAATATTTGGAGCATCATTTTCAGTTGGCTCTTGAGTTATGATATCTTCATAGTGCAGTTTACATGAGCACTTAGATGTGGGACTTGTTAGTAATGTATTTGTTTTTGCAATTAAATAAAGAATGATTGAAGTTATAGGGCCGAGATTAGACACATTAGCAACAAAAAGTCGAGCTTAAAGAGCCTCTACGTAGCTCATAATCAAAATTTCCTAAGGAAAAATAAAGAAAAATACATGCCCTTGTGTGCATAAGTCATAAATTAATCCCTTGGGTGCTTGTCGCAGTCCAAAAGGGGATTGTTGCGGTCCAAAAAGGGATTTTCACGGTCCAAAAGGGGATTTTCACAATCCAAAAGACGATTTTCACGATCCAAAAGGGACTTGCCACGTGCGGAACGGGACCTAATTCTATTATCCCAGGAGTCTATCATAATACCACGACCTAAAAGCGCAACATTTTGGGAGTTTTTTGGGCCGCGAGAGATCGACGACTCAGATCGCGTTACATGCCTGAACTTTAAATCAACGGGCGTCAAAGTTCAGATTGTGACCTAAATTTCAAGCACCTAAATAGGTGCACCTACGATGAACGACCCAGATTGGACAGGTTCCATTATTTGTGCCCTCGAGAAGATCAATGGCCAAGATTCAAGCTATAGGGCTTCTAGAGAAAAACCATTCAAAAATCAAGAAGCTGGAAGTGGTTTCAAGAGGAAGTTTAGAGCATGAGTGAGAGAAATAAAAGAAGAAGCATGCACTCATTGTCAAGGCCGACACTTTGGGGAATTGAATAGTTTCTTACAACCAAATATGTTTGACCAGATACCTTGAGCACAGTCAGTTGATAAATGCATAAGGAAACAAAGATTCATCCTCTGCGTTTAATTTCCAGCTTGTAATTCATTCCTTACAATATTTATGTTCTTGTAAAACCTTTCCTTCCACTCTTTCTTTTCTTGTATCAAATATAATATATAAAATCTCAAGAAACAAGCCATTCACCATGTTCAATGTTACTGTATAATGTCTGGTAATGACATATAATTTATTTCCTCTGAATGTATGACCATTTCTTGTCATTTTCTTTGTGAATTTAAATGATTTGTAGAGGGTACCTCCATGTGTTTGAATGTGTGAAGATGTTAACTATTTGAAGCAAGTTTTTATTGATATGTATGCATATGTTAGAGTTGTTGAATTTTTAATTTCTCAGCACGTTGTTCTTTCCATAGGCTATAGGATTCATTCTTAGCAATGCCCTGTATGTTAAATTTATTTTTTCTTTGATCCACCATTTAATCGTCCTTTCAAGCTTGATTGTATGAAACACTCGTGGAAAAATTCCTATGATAGTTGAGAGAATTTTTTAGCTGAATTGAGAATTGTTCGAGGTCCTATAATTTCAAAAGAAAAAGAGAGAAAGAGGGAAAAACCTCCCAAATATTGCATAATTATTTTATTGCAAATATTGCCTTAATATTCATCCTATGTCTTGGCCCCTGAGGTGCCTCAACATCATACCAAAAACAGTCTAGAACATCTCGAGGGATAACATCCGAAATGGTGCTATTTCCAGGGACGTAAATTGAATAAATCTTCCCTAGGAATGCGAAATTGTAAGCTCTGAGACTTGAAGATGAACATACCACATGCACTTGTCTATTAATGTTTCACCAGTTGACTCCACATAAGGAAAATATGGCCTCTTCCATAAGACATACCAGGAGCCACCCTAATCCCGATCAGGTTTTGATATATTCAGATCTAGAAAATATCATGACTTGGAGGAATATCAGAGAGCATTCGACCTCCTTTTTCTTAGGTAACCCTTATCTAGAAATATCTCCTTCTATTCATCAAAGTGATGAAATTTGTAGATCTAATTGATATACCTGAAAATGATTTTTCTACTTCAAAGCTCCCCCCCAAAACCTTTGACATTGTTCCTGAATTATTTTTTAGAATCTTGTCAGGGAGTAGGTTCTTCCCCTTGAACTTTCTTGAAAATCCTATTACTCCCCCATCCACTGTGATCCCACTCGAGACTCCACTATGTTTTAATGGAAATATCAAGTGCTGATATAGTAGATGAAAGGTTTTCTCCACTTGATTTTTCAAATATAATTGGATTTCGTAATCCTGTGCCTGGTATAAGAGTTTGGGAAGGCTATCTTCCTAGTTTCATAGAATATGACAATGATAATACAACTCATCATTTAGTATAATTCCATTATTGTATGCATCAACTGAGTACCTTTCATGAATATGTTGTCATGAAAATTTCATGCTCTCTTTAGAGAGAGACACTCATCAATGGTACTGATCCTTACCTACTGCTTGTATAGCTTCACTAAAATATTTTCGTATAATGTTTCATTATCATGACACAAGGAGTTATCCCATTGATATTTCTCTTGGAAGTTGTTTTAATGAAAGTTTTAAATCGGTTTCAGAGAATATATACGACTCTTCCTATGATAATGAAGAGGAAGGGGAGATCACAGATGAGGAATCTGAACGATTTTGAAAGGGGAGCTTACTATAACAATGAAAATTAACAATATGACATGGAATATTCAAATGAAGAGGTATCACTGGGGAGAGATTTCACATAATTTCCAGAGAACTTACAGGAGGATACACTTCTTTATTCCTTGCAAGATATTAGTCAAAATTATTTTTAGATGGAGATTTATTGTTTTAAGGATGGTTATGAGTTGCAAATACATGCTATTGTTTCAAGAAATATAGAATGTGTTGATGAATGTTTATATTTTCAAGAAGATTTAGAGAAGATTGTTGAATTTCCGTATTTTGAGTTTCCTTTTGAACACTATTGTAATGAAGAACTTGAGTTAGTTACATAATAAAAGGAATCTTTCTTTTACATCAGTGAACAAAAGAAATAATTTTCTGGAATTGAGATTGAGATGAATTTGAGTGATAGGTATATTCATGAGGATTTTCAAGAAGATACCATGTTTTGTTTTCACTCCTATTGATCAAAATCAAGATTGTGTTGCTGAAAATGTATGGAAAGGTAATATCATTGGTGGTGTATTGCCCCTTGTTTTTTATAATCCATCTGCTACCCAATGGTTGGTTCACGAGGAATCTGATCATATTGGATTCTACAACACATATCCTATTTTTTATGAATACAAAGTTGAAGAAGATGTGTAGAGTTCTGAAACATCATTCACAAAAATTTAAAGCAGAAATATGTCCATATTTGACCATCATGACACAAAATCAGAGATTGTTATTGAAGAACACATCTCTAAAGTGGATTTCTCGAAAAATGTTATTTGTACACCTGTCTATGCAAGTTATGAGGGTTCCGATGAAGGGTTTAATATTGATCAATTATTTTCATTTGTTCTTGAAGGTTCAGATATTGATCATTGTGAAAAAGAACCAATTGAACTCTTATCATGCACTGAAGATTTTGTACTTCCTCCTTTTTCTTCATCATAATTACAAGCAGAGATATCAAAGGGTATTTAAGAACATTTTAGTTAAATCAATCACGAAGAAGGAACCTCAAATTTTGTTGACAAATCTGTCATCCCTCATATTTTTCATGACCCAGTTGCGTTATGGTTGGAATATACATTATCCATGGTCTCATATGACTTAGGTTATAGGAATATTATGTTTTCAGATCATGAGTATGAACTTCATAATCTGTTGCAGTCTTCACTTTTGCTTGTTCTTATTGTGCAAAAGTACATACAAGGAGTTCAACGATGTAGTAAGAAGCTTGCTTGATATCACTGGAAGTATCATTTCACTTGATCAAAGTAGCTGCACTGGTTAGAGTAGGAAGGTTATGTACATAAATAAGCTTCTATTAAATAATTTACTTTTAGTTTGTAGAGTTTGTTTTAATTTTACTTAATTCACCATTCATTACTTTAACAGGTAGGTAGGTTTATAACAGTTTAAGTTGTTGAGCACATGTCACATATCAGATCAACTTTTAGGTCTGAAGGATATGTATCTTTCCAGGTAGACTCCATAACCCAACATAAAAAGGCACTTAGTCTACAGTTCTCAATAGACCACAAGGCTATGCTGTCCCCACTAGAGCCAAATGCTAGTATTGTATTTGTTCTTTCAATTAAATAAAGAATTAATGAATTTATAAGGCCAAAATTAGAAAATTTAGCAGCAAAAAGTAGAGCTTCAAGAGCCTCTATGCAACTCATAGTCAAATTTGCCTAAGGAAGAATGAAGAAAAATTAAGAAAAATCCATGCCCTTGTGCACATAAGGCATAAATTAAGCCCTCAGGTTATTTTCACAGTCCAAAAGGGGCTTGTCGTGGTCCAAAAGGACCTTATTGTGCATGAAAAGAGGCCTAATTATATTAGCCAAAGATTCTATCATAAGACGATGGCCTAAAAGTGCAACATTTCGAGAGTTTTTCGAGCCCCGACAGATTGACGAATGAGATCACATCACACACCTGACCTTTAAATCAATGGTTATCGGATTTCCCCTTGTGACCTAACTATCGAGAACCCCGATGGGAGCACCTCCAACAAATGGCCTAGATTAGATAGGTTCCATCAGTCTTGTCCTCGAGAAGATCAACAGTCTAGATATGCTCTCGAGTATTAAAGCCTTCTGGCTAGGGGTCATGTCTTCATGTCATAGAGACTGTGTCAGTTCCAATTTGTGAATGCCACATGGACATGTGGAATCCCACCAGACACACAGATAAATATATCAAAATCGGGTGACATGTGTCCCATTTCACTGCCATCTCAGTGGCATCGTGGACTAATGAAAATATGCAACGTTCCTAGGGTGACGTCAACGTGACCTTGTCAATTCCTTATCTGATTGTGGATTTTGGTCAAGCATAGATCGACGACTCTCCTAATGTCGACGAAACATCAACGAAAAATATCAATATGTAGATCATTGTCAACATGATGCAAAGTGAAACCCCTGACACAATATTTCACGGTGCCGACGAAGATGTTGTCTTAGAAAAGATGTAGAGGAGATGACAACACAACATTCCAACGAGAAACTTTCAGAAACAATATGGAGTTTCCACGTGGACATGTGAAACCCACCAAAGTCACCCTAAAGCATATAAAAAATGGGTGTCATGTGTCCCACCCCTCTGCCAAATTAGCGCTAGATGGACCAGTGAGAAGGTGCCACATGTCAAATATGAGATCAGTATGATGATATTTTCCTTAGCCAAATTCTATTTTTGACCATAGATAAATCATCGACTCTTATTTTCTTCCCAAGTCCCGATGGACAGTCCAGATCTGTTGTACTAGCATTTTGGAGTCCTCTCATCAAAGTCTAGTTTTAAATCCATACCCCAACCACTCCGATAAGAAAACCCCAATCAATGGTCTAGATCTATGTCAGTGCACCTCTGATCAATGGTCCAGATCTGATCTCTGATCTTGAGTTTCCCCTGCCAGGTGTCATGTTATCCCTTCAATAGAGCATTGTCAAATCCAAATAGAGGCTACCACGCGGACATGTGGAACCCACCACATGCATAGGTAAAAATAACAAATCCGAGTAACACATGTCTTGCTCCCCTACCATGCTAGTGCCATCATTGGCCAATTGAAAATTTCCACATGCCCAGGGTGACGTCAGTGAGAAAATGTTTATGACTTATCTGATTTTTTGTTCTTGGTTGACTTAGATCAATGACCCTCATGCGTTGTCAGGATGTCCCTCAAAAATCCATATCAACGGTCAGGATCCATAGTCATAATCCCTTCGTCAGAGTCCTTTTGGCAACCTAGACCTCAAAGACTCCAATATACATAACCGATTGACGGTCTGGATCTTCTCTCAAACCTTTTTTAAGGGGGACCGATCAACGACCCAAATTACCCCCAGATGTCACACACCCACTACGACATAATAATTTTTTCTCCTTTTCTTGAGGGACAGAATCCCCGGAATCCTACGGGGCTTAACACAGGCTAGATATTCCTTTTTTTTCCACCTCCATGTGATCGTTGATCATGATCATAGGCCAAACAACTAGGCGCATTTTCGCATTTCGCGACTCAGTGGTATAAGCCAGTCGAGTCTTTCGACTCTGCAAACCCCTAAATGCCGAAATGATGAAGAGGCTTCGATCAGCAATTATCCCCTTGGGCTATGCCTTGGTCCATATGACCACTTCTCATAAAAATGCAGTCTTATTCCCTTCGGGACTTATCAATATGAGAGCTCGACCTCTTATCAACGGGACTCCCGAATTCCCGATTTCCGATTTCCCGAAATGTCCTTTGTCACAATAGCCCTCCTGGCTATGCCCTGATCTAGGTGACCATTCCTCATAAGACCTCCATCCTATTTCTTTCGGGATTTTATGAATACGAGATCCCAACCTCTTGTCAATGGGACTCTTGAATTCCCGATTTACGAAATCCTGATGGACTCTTCCTTTCGGGACTCTCCCGAAATCATGGATTGCTGCCACATGTCCTCCCTCAGATGGATGGTCCTCGTCGTTCCATGATTTCCTGACTTGCAACCCCCAGTGACACAGATCCTCTGTCAATTCGAATCCTCGATATCTGAAATACTGATGGACTCTCGATCTCCGCCACTTGTCCTCCATGGATGGATGGTCCAGATTGTTTCGGGACTTCCACCATGGAGTGTCCCGATCTCTTGTCTTCGAGACTTCCGAAATCCCGATACCAACTCCTCTTTCGGGACTTTCACCTCTGTTCACGAGGGCTTAACCCTCATGCATCTCCTGACAGATCCAACGGCTGTCGGGTTTTTCTAACTAAGATCTGCCAGTATAGTTATTTTTACAGACTGGGGGAAACAGGGTGTTACAATTCCCTCCCCCTTAAAGGAACATCGTCCTCGATGTTCTATCTTTCAACTTGACATGCATGTATATATGCAAATAAAATCGGATATGCCCGTTTCATGGCATCCTCCATTTCCCATGTAGCCTCATCCGGGCCAAAATGTTTCCACTGCACCTTGACCTGTGCAATGGTTCAGTTCCAAAGTGGGGTTTCCTTTTTGTCCAGTATGCATTGAGGTTCTGGTAGAAACTCTCCCTCCGGTTCCACCTAGATCATAGACCAATCAATTATATGATTAGCATCATGTACATATTTCTTTAATAATGAAACATGGAAAACATTATGTGCTTTTATTGTGGGAGGAAGTGCTAGCCTATAGGCTACAGGTCCCACTCTATCTAGAACCTCAAAGGGTCCACAATACCGAGGTGCTAACTTGGCACAAGCTCCCATTTTCAGGGAACTTTTCCTGGGCCTAACTCTGAGATATACATGATATCCCGCTTTGAACTCTCTTGGAGTTCTCTTTTGGTCGACATAACGTTTTTGTCGGTTCTGAGTGACCTTCAGGTTTTGTTTTATCTGAGTCACTTGCTGTTCCATTTCTTTCAACATGTCGGGCCCAAAAGAAATCATGTTACGGGATTACTCCAACTGACAGGAGTATTGCACGGTCTACCATAGAGGACTTCAAAGGGACTCATCTTTAAGGATGCTTGGTAGCTGTTGTTGTAGGCGAATTCTACCAGTGGTAGGTAGTCTTCCCACTTCTTGGGTTGATGCATTACATGCATTCTTAGCATGTCTTCAAGTATTTGGTTCACTCTTTCTGTTTGTCTGTCGGTTTGAGGGTGATAGACGGTGCTAAACAACAATTTGGTTTCTAAGCTATCCATCAGTGATTTCCAAAAGTTAGAAGTAAATTTCGTGTCTCTGTCAGACAAGATCTCTTTCGGCATACCATGAAGTCTGAATATCTCCTACATGAATACCTGGGCGATATCGATTGCTTTGCAAGTGGATTTGACAGGGATTAAATGGGTAGACTTTCTCAATTTATCCACCACTACCATGATGGCGTCATTCTGTTTGGTCGAGGTCGGTAATCGGGTGATGAAATCCATGGAGATGGTTTCCCATTTCCATTCTGGGATTGGTAGAGGTTGTAATGATCCCGCTGGGTGTCGGTGTTCTTCTTTTACTTGTTGGCATTCTATACATTTGGCTAGGTACTTGGCTATGTCTTTCTTCAATCCAGGCCAATAGAATTGTCTCCTAGTGGCCGTGATCATTTTATGGTATCCTGGATGACCAGAATACAATCTTTTATGTAGTTCATCTAGTATGAACCTCTTCAAGTTGTCACAATATGGAATGTACAATCTACTTCGGTAAGTGAGCAGACCTTCTTCCATCATCTAGTAGTCTCCATACTTTATCCCTGTGGGTTCTTGCTGTAGGTACGAGGTCACGGTCTGGAAGAATGTGTCTGTCTCTTGTGCATTCCTGATTCTTTCTTTGACATCCGTCTCATAGGTGCTCACCACGGCCATGTGAATTGTTTTCATGCTTCTGCTAAGGGCATCTGCCACCCTGTTTTATTTTCCTTTAATATGTTTGATTTCAAAATCAAACTCGCTAAGGAGCGCCATCCACCTAGCTTGTCTAGCATTGAGCTTTGGTTGATCAAACATATATCACAATCCACAGTGATCTGTCATAAGTACAAATTTTCTTCCCAAGAGGTAATGCCTCCACATTTTCAAGGCATGCACTATAGCAGCCAGCTCTAGATCATGGGTCACATAGTTGACTTCGTGCTCATTCAATTTTCGGGATTCATAGCCGACCACACTTCCTCCCTGCATAAGGACTCCTTCGAGCCCTTCCTTACAGGCATTTGTGCACACGAGGAAGTCAGCTTCAGGATCGATGATCTTCAACACGGGTGAATGCGTCAGTAGATGTTTCAGGGTTTGAAATCTTTCTTCACATTTCTGTGTCCACATGAATTTTGTCCCCTTCTTCTAGAGGGCAGTGATTGGACAACCAATCTTGGAGAATCCTTTTATAAATCTCCTATAGTAACTTGCTAATCCCATAAAGGACCTGATATCCAAAACATCCTTTGGGGTAGGCCATTCCATGATAGACCTGATCCTGTCAGGGTCTACTGCTACCCCTTCTTTAGATAGGATGTGGCCTAAGTAATGTATTTGCTTCTAGAAGAAGTCACATTTGCTAAATTTGGCATAGAGCTGATGTTCTCTTAGCACTTGCAACACAAGCCTAAGATGCTCTTCATGCTCTTCTCTATTCTTGGAGTAAATTAATATATCGTCAATAAAAACCAACACAAATTTGTATAGGAATTTACTGAGTACATTGTTCATCAAGCACATGAAAGTGGCAGGGGCATTGGTTAACCCAAATGGCACTACCAAGAACTCATAGTGACCATATCGTGTCCGGAAGGCAGTTTTATGGATATCTTCACCCTTGATTCGAACTTGATGGTATCCCGACCTCAAGTCAATCTTTGAGAAAATAGATGCACCCCCCAATTGGTCGACCAGGTCATCGATCCTAGGCAAGGGGTACTTGTTCTTTATGGTTACCTTATTGAGTTGTCTATAATCTATACACAGTCTAAGGGTACCATCCTTCTTTTTCACAAATAGGACTAGTGCTCCCCATGGAGACACGCTGGGTCGAATATAACCTTTATCCATCATTTCTTTTAATTGCAATTTGAGTTCAACTAACTCGGGTGTGCTCATCCGGTAGGGTGTCCTAGACACCGACACCACTCTCGGTGCAAGTTCTATCGATAAGTCTATGTCCCTTCTCGGAGGTAGACCCGGTACCTCTTCCGGAAACACATCTATGTATTCTCTCAAGATAGGGTGATCGTCAGGGCTTGGTTTGTCACCTTCGATTGTTTTCAACACCTATATTGCATATAGGGTACATCCCTTTCGGCAATACTTTCTCATTTGCAGAGCTGATATTTGTCTCACCGAGACAAGTTTTCGGATCCCTTGAAGGGTTATCCTCTTCCCTTCCTTACTTACACATTCTAAGGTCTTATGGTAACAGTCCAATCTGGCTTTATGGGCAGCTAGCCAATCCATACCAATCAACATATCATATGATCCCAGGGGTAATATGTTAAGGGTTGCTTGGGTGGGGGATTTACCCAACATCAATTGGTAGGATGGTATAACCTTTTCTACCCTTCTTCTGGTGCCAGTGGCTAACTGTACCAACCATGTCTTGGTATGTTTTTGTGGCTGTAGTTTACACTTACCAACAACTTTAGGGGATATATAACTCAAATTTGAACCAGGGTCAATCAAAATAGACACTAGATGGTTGGAAATCATACCTTCTATTTCCACCACTGAAGCTTGGTGGTCAGCTTGGTTATTATCCAAGGCTGCATAAATTTGTGGCTCACTCCTGGCCACATCATTGACGGTAGTAGCTTCTTGGATGTTATAAATCCTCCAACTATTCTGTTGTCGGTGTGGACAGTCTCTCAATAAATGTTCTTCCTTGCAACCCCAACATTTCAAAGGTTCTCTCTTTCGGTTATCAGTCCTCACTAATATGGGTCCATAAGTTTTATTTCCACTCAAGGAGGGAAACTTCTGTTGGTGCATACTCCGGGATGGGAAGCTCATTCTTGGGTTCTTCTTATAGTTCTTAGATCCTGGGGATTTAATTCCCCTTTTCTGAAATCTTGAACTATTCTTCTGTTTCCATCCTTCGCAAGGTTATGCTTGATGCCCAAACTATTCATGAAAATAGGTCGCCTTTTGAATAATGCCTTCTAGAGTCTTTGGCTCATCAAATTCAATTATGTTCCGATAGTCCTTAGGTAGTCCACTGATGAAGCGTTGCACCTTTTCCTTTTCCTCTTTTACATAGGGTACATACCTCAACAAATCGAGGAATTTGTTGACATATTCTTCTATAGTGAGTTGTCCTAGTTTGAGTTCATAAAACTCTTTAGTCTTTTCGTTGAAATATTTTTCCGACAAATACTTCTTCCAGAAGTATTTCTCAAACTGTTCCCAAGACAGGTCCTCTTCGTGAACCCCTTTCACATTCTTAAGGTCTTCCCACCAAATGGAAGCCTTTCCGTTCAAGTTGAAGGTGGACACTCGGGCCTTCATATTTTCTAAAAAGTCATGGACTCTGAAATACTTCTTTAGTCCAAGAAGCCAGGCCTCTGCTTCCTCTCCCTTATTTATTTCACCGTCAAAGGAGTGTGGTTTGGATTTTCTGAATTCTTTGAATTTTTGACCTTTGGAAGGATTTTGCTTCTTCTGTTTCTTTCGAGAATAGGAACTAGTTCTGCTGCTAGAAGAGCCCTCGGAATCGCCAACTTCCTTCTCAGAGGAATCATCTGACGCTTGTCCTTTACCTCTGGGGTGGAAATTTTTCGAGGTGCTCCTCTTAGTGTGACCACTGATATGACCATGTTTCTGAGTTTCAGGTTCATGCTGCATTTGTCTTTGTAGATCGGATAAAATATGCAGTAAAACTGCATTAATTTCTGTTTACTTTTCTTGTTCTTTCATCATCCTTTCAATTGTAATTCGACCATGAGGCTCCTCACAGTCTCGGTTAGACCTGGAGGGGTCCCTACTGCCCTCCTTTCATGAGACTCTTAGTCTCTATTGTGGGAGCCTTCTCCCACTTCATGGTGAGTCACCATACTATGCGTTGATAATTTCCCGCGGTTGATCTTCCGCTTGTGTGCAAAAGGGAAAAAAAAGCGTTGGTTGTTAGTCAATATTTATATTTATTTTTAACCAGTACATAATTCATATTCTCACATGTACACACACAATAGGGGTTTTTCATTCTTAACTTCGTCTTTTGATTAGGAAGGTTAAGACAGGGGGTTACTCTTTTTAGGAGTGTTCCGAACGGAGCTTCTGCGCAACTCGTTCATGAGCCCAAGCAGGCCAAGTGTTGTAACCATGCTCTGATACCAATTTGTCACACACCCACTACGACATAATAATTTTTTTGCCTTTTCTCGAGGGATAGAATCCCCAGAATCCTACGGGGCTTAGCACAGGCTAGCTCTTCCCTTTTTTTCCACCTCCATGTGATCGTTGATCATGATCACTGGCCAAACAACTAGGCGCCTTTTCGCATTTCGCGACTCAACGGTATAAGCGAGTCGAGTCTTTCGACTCTGTAAACCCCGAAATGCCGAAATGCTGAAGAGGCTTCGATCAACAATTAGCCCTCGGGGCTATGCCTTGGTCCATATGACCACTTCTCATAAGACTGCAGTCTTATTCCCTTCGGGACTTATCAATACGAGAGCCCGACCTCTTATCAACGGGACTCCCGAATTCCCGATTTTCGATTTCCCGAAATGGCCTTTGTCACATTAGCCCTCCTGGCTATGCCCTGATCTAGGTGACCATTCCTCATAAGACCTCCATCCTATTTCTTTCAGGATTTTATGAATACAAGAGCCCGACCTCTTGTCAACGGGACTCTCGAATTCATGATTTGAGAAATCCCGATGGACTCTTCCTTTCGGGACTCTCCCGAAATCTTGGATTGCTGCCACGTGTCCTCCCTCAGATGGACGGTCCTCATCGTTCCACAATTTCATGACTTGCGACCCCCAGTGACATAGATCCTCTGTCAATTCGAATCCCCAGTATCTGAAATACCAATGGACTCTCAATCTCTGCCACGTGTCCTCCACGGATGGACGGTCTAGATTGTTTTGGCACTTCCACCATGGAGTGTCCCGATCTCTTGTCTTCGAGACTTCCGAAATCCCGAAGTCTGAAATCCCGATACCAACTGCTCTTTAGGGACTTTCGCCTCTCTTCATGAGGGATTAACCCTCATGCATCTCCTGACAGATCCAACAACTGTCGGGTTTTTCTAACTAAGATCTGACGGTTAAGATCTGTCCCACGCTGTGCACTCTCCTGCTGCTCCCTGGACGTGGAAAATCCAACGGTCCAGATACTCCCACGGACCTTGGGGATCTACGGTCCCGATTTCTTCGCTACTCACGAAGATAAAGGAAAAGGGTTAAGGAATTTAACGCCCTCGTTTCTTCCTCCAATCTAACAGTCGTGAATGACCGCAGATCTTCCGACAGGATCTCATCTGTTGATCGATACTTATCCCTACACTGCCATATCAAGATTTCAAGAGGATCATTCTTCCTCATACAGGGTTACTAAGACTTGCGCCTTCAAATCCTTTTCTAGGTTCTTGGTGAGTTTTCCAAGAAGGGTGTCTCTATGGGGAGATCTATCCAGGGTATTACCTGAGACAGATAAAGGTATAGATTTCCTGAAAATAGACTTGAAGTCTGAACTAATTCAATATGCATATATATACCAATCTATCTATAAACATAAGCCATACGTGGTCCTTCCAATCAAAGCATGCAACCACCATTTCTGATCAAAACACCACACAGATGGTCTTATACTCAAACCATTCATAAACTACAAAAACTATGAGCATACATGTCAGCATATAAATTTCAAGATGCAAGATGATCATAAATGCCAGGATGTACATTTCAATATGCAAGATGTAAAACACTTATCAGAAATAACACCAGATGTGATTGCAACCGCTGAGGGGTGCTCTTTTCCACTCAACCGTAGGCTCAGCAACTCCCAACGGATTTACCACTAGCCACCCCCGAGCTGAGACCACGATGCTACGAGACTGAGTCTCTATCTGCCAGTGACCAAGAATGAAGGTTACTCTGCTTCTTCTCCACTATCATTCACTATGTATTTTCCATAGTTCTTTCTCTTTCCCTCGCATCTGCCCCCTTGATTGAACACTCTTCCTGCCTTTTCTCTCTTCGGCAAGGTTGTGTGTGGCACGATCTTCCTCGCGGTGGTCAGGTCCAAGGACTCTACAGATGGGTGGTTCACCCCCATACCTCATTACTCATGAGGAGCCATTTACCTACCAACCTGGTGAGTCATTTAATTCGGGGCCAACGAGCCTCTCTTGGTTCTCCGGGCCAGTGAAGTCCAAATACGGTATTGGTTTCGGTGGAAGTTAACGCCACCATTCCAGGTGCCTTCCACCACCATTCTTCAGCCATCGTGGTCTCTTTTTCAGCACACCCCCCTCTCAGCAGTCTTGCAATATATAGATATATTCATAATATTATTTACATTCATCGACCTTTTTCATAAGGTCCATTCACATCACACATTCACATTTCTGAGTTTGCCACAATACTTGGCCAGTATAGTTATTTTTACAGATTGGGGGAAATAGGGTGTTACACCGTACCTCTTGCAAGTGGAATTGATCAAAAATCTATATCAAAGTGCACTCCCACTTTCAAATCTATGGTTGAGATTGCTCGATCTACAAATAATTCGTGGTGCCTAAAAAGTCTCAGATCAAGGACTTAAATATCTCCCCGAGAATGATCCGACGACTGCTGAGTTTTACGCCTTTGAGGACCTTGATTGATATGATGGATTAATAACGGTCTGATGAAACATTCCTACATTTAATAGATCAACGGTCAAGATTGATCGCTAAGATCGATCCGACGATTGTTGAAACATGCGATCTCTGCAGTTAAGATTTCAAGCTTCTAGCCAAAGAAGAAATGATTGCAGGGATTTTTTTAGAGATAGAACTCAATGGATATTTTTGCTGGTAAATCTCAAGCTTCCCCACGATATTTCTCTATAATATAAATTCATCCAGGTAAAAGTAATTGGTACAATGTGTACCAGAGAAAAACCATTCAAAAATCAAGAAGATAGAAATGGTTTCAAGAAGATGGAAGTGGTTTCAAGAGGTAGTTTAGGGCATAAGTGAGATAAATAAAAGAATAAGCAGACACCCATTTTCAAGGTCAACACTTTGGGGAATTGAACATTTTATTACAACTAAAGCTATTTGACCATATACCTTTAGCATAGTCAGTTGATAAATGCAAAAGGAAACAAAGATTCATCCCCTGCGTTTAAGTTTTAGTCTGTAAGTCATTCCTTACAATATTTTTTCTCTTGTAAAGAATCTCCTTCCACTCTTTCTTTTCTTGTATAAGATTTAATATATAAAATCTCAAACAACAAGCCATTCACCATGTTCAATGTCAGTATATTATGTCTGGTAATGACATAGAATTTATTTCCTATGAATGTATGAACATTTCTTGTCATTTTCTTTGTGCATTTAAATGATTTGTAGAGGGTACCTCCATGTGTATGAATGTGGGAAGATGTTAAGTATTTGAAACAAGTTTTTATTGATCTGTATGCATATGTTAGAGCTTCCAAATTGTTAATTGATCAGAATGATGTTCTTTCCATATGCTACAAGATTCATTCTTAGTAGTGCCCTGTATGTTCATTTTGTTTTTTCCTTTATCCACCATTTCATCCTCGTTTCAATATTGATTGTCTAAAATACTCATGGAAAAATGCCTATGATAGTTGGGATCATTTTTTATTTGAACTAAGAATTATTTGAGGTCCTATAATTTCAAAAGAAAGAGAGAGAAAGAGGGAAAAACCTCCCAAATATTGCGCAATAATTTTATTGCAAATATGGCCTTAAGATTCATATTGAGTCTTGTCCCCTCGGGTGCCTTGACATCGTTCCAACAATAGGCTCGAACATCTCGAGAGACTACTTTAATATGGTGGTTTTCATTCCTACATGGGACCCTGGTTCTCCATCCTACTTCATCATTATGGTCCACACTTATCCATGGGACCCTTGTATATGGTTGTACACCCTCATAACAAGCATTGAGAACAACAATTTCACAAGGGGGATGGAATGTAGTCTAGCTAGAGAGGTAAAGGAGGGGCCGATGGGTCTGTTAGTCCATAAAGTTGTCCTTGAATGCTAAGGGAAATCTAGGGCACCTCAGTTATTGCAATGGTTTTAGGTTCATAGGTATTTTTAAGTTTTGGATTGGTTTATAGGTCAAGTAGGGAATGGAAAGCACAATACGAGTTTTTGGTTACAAAATCAAGTTTCCACTACACATACTTAGTCAATTGTTTTCAATTTGATGAGATACATAAAGAAATATAATAATAAAATAAAGAAACTGTAAGTTCACAATTTGTTTACTCACACAGAAAATTCCTGATCCTAAATATCATTCAGAAACAAGAATAAAGTACTTGAATACAATTCCTGTAGAAAATAAGCAATCAACATAACCTTTACTGTCTTTCAAACACTAACATGGTACATCAAATGATTTTCAAAGACACATATCCATTTAGGTAAGAAAAGAAAGAATATAAGACAAGATAAGTAGTCTAACCATCATATAACCTTTTCCATTGAGTGTATTATGAAGTAGGTATTTACAATTAGAGACAATATGTCTTTAACACCACTAAAATCGAACCCTTTACTTTCTCAACAAATTTCCTATTTATGCCAAGAGTTGGTTTCGATAGATCTTGAATTCTAGATCTAGTTCTGATATAGTCCTAATTTTTTGATAACATATAGGAATCATATTCCATTACATGATTGCATTACACTTAAAAAATCTAGTCTTTAGGCAAAATGACTCGATTTTTAAGACTAAATTGTTATCTCACAAATATCCCGATCCTGTAAAATAACAACTTGTTGTAACTGCTTCAGGTAGACATGTTGAGAACATTATCTTTGAATCTACACCTGGATTTGGAATTTTCTTGCTTTAGATTGGACTTGAGTACTACATTTCTCCAATAAATTTTGATATTCATATTCCTAACCTTTTTGGAGAGTTCACGTTGCTCTTTTTTCTTTTCTTTCAACTTTTCAACCTTGTCTTGTAGTTTGTCTTTCCATAACTCAAGTTCCCATTTTTCATGCTTCAATTCCTTGATTACCGCGTGCAACTTTTTAACCTTTTTCTTTTCAGGTGCATCCCCTATTTATTCTCTGCATCTACCATAATCTTCCTGAGGTGTAGGTCTGTTAAGATGAATATAAGGTTTGGGCTTCCTAGAGCTCATTCTGTATCTAGGTTCATTTGAGGGTGACTCTTTAATGATCTCCTTCTCTATAGATTTATAAAAAAACTGTATTTCCTGAGTATCTATCTCTGGAAGATCATACATTTCTGGAACATAGGTAGGGTCTAGGTCCATTTTATCCTTTGAATGAGAAGATTCTAGGTTAGGTTGTGATCGTTGTTTCTTCCACTTTCTAGGCTTCTTTGGAACCTCATCTGTTACCTCCTCATCTAAGATAATTACATTATATTTCTTAAGTGAGGGTTTAAAAATAATTTTATAATTCATCCCTAAATTGTTTGTTGGTCTGGTCTTGGGCCTACTGGGATAAGTTACATTCTCCTTGCCTTTACCTCTTTTACTCTGTTTTACTTGTGGGGTTTTTTCAACGGGTGTATCATCGGTTTCTACATCAGGATCAGATTTAACTTTTGGAAACATCTCAATCTTCTTCTTAGTCATCCTCTGTGTATATACCCTGTCAAAACTTGTAAATTCCTGTTTGGAGGCAGAGGATTCGGGCTCTAGCTTGATTTATTCTTCCTATTGAAATTCAAAATTTCTTTTACTTGATCTAGTTTGTTTAGCCACTGACGCAACCCTCCTCAACCTGTGGGTCGGAAGGTTATGTACACAGGATCTTTTCCTTTCCACTGGCCCGAAGAGCTTTCACAATGGCTCTTCTATTTCCCTTTCGGGAAATCTGCACCCACAACTAACTTTGAGAAATTCCCCCTTATATTTCGGGAGATAGGGCTTCGCGCTTTCACGAATCTGGTGGTCATGATTCTTATCTCTCAATCCCCGAAAACCCGAAAAAAGTCAACGCTGGCCTTTTCTCTCCCTGTTTCGGATTTCTCCTTGTCGTGTTTTCAATGGTCGTGATGTCAAGCAACTCATCTCTCGATTCCCGAAACCCGATTTGCCGAAACATCGATGCGTCCATAAGGTTGACCTTTCAACGACCCCTCTTTCCGTCGGGACTTCAGACTTCACGATATCGTGAATCATAATGCAAAGAATTCGGGTCTTTACCCCATGAACCCCGAAATGGTCAACGAAGTTTGACTCCGTGTCGATAGTGTGCCACCTGTCCACTCTGATGCCTTCTGTGGCCCACACAATCCTCCCATTCCTTCGGGACTTCGCGTTTCATGATTTCGCGAGTCCCATTGCAAAGATTACGGGAATCCAGCCTACGAAACCCCGATATAAAAATTTACGAGTAAATCCAACGACTCCTGTGGATTGGATCTACGGTTCTCTTCCTCCTGAGCTTAGAGCCTTTTAGGAACACTCACGGTAACTCCCCTACTCCTTTGTGAGATCTGAAGGCTCACGGGAATTCGTGAATTCTCTACAAAGAATTCCGACCGGCCGTTCTTCCTCTGAGATCCTTTGCACAAACTAAACAAGGTATCTCTCTCCGCGGAAATTGTCCTCCTGCGGTCCCATGTCGCTACGCCTTCCTTCTGATTTTCAAGGTACCTTGGCCTCTTGCCTTCCTTCGACCCCTTTGAAGGTTCAAATCCTTCTGATCTTTCCCACGGCTTCAAGTCTTTCAGAAAACTCCTGCTCGCACTCCTCGCGACAGACCTTCAAACACATTCAAGTGTTGACCTCCCTTGACTCTGCGCACACTTGCAGCAACAGTCTCTCAATACTTTGCTCAGGTCCACAACCCTGAGACTTTACTCGGCCTGCGCACTCCTTGCACGACTCCTGTGCCTGAATGCACTTCTATGGGAATGAGAACAAAAGCTATCTAGTCTGAGCTTTCAGAGACAACCCTCTGAACCCTTTGTCAACGCACTCCTTGCGGACAATTCAACTGCACTCCTTGCAGGAACTCTTGCTCAGATAGAGAAACAATTGAAACTCATTCCCTTTCCCTTTCCTCTCAGATTTCGAACATTCAACAAGAAATCATTCATACATAGCATAAAAGATAATGTACAACAGAAAGAGTAAAATAACCATGAGCATAACATTTAGCATACATACATGGAGAACCAACACAACACCATGAATTTGAATCAAAGTTCTTTTCTTATTAATTCAAATCTCTGTACATGGGTGTCTTCAAATTTCAGTCCTCCCTTATCAACTCTGTATGTTCTTCATGCTCTTCATACTCTAATGTTACAATACACAATGAGGGTGTCTATATCCCGTTTCCCTCTTGTGCTCTAAAACTGTCTAATCTAACATTCAATTCTATCTACCTACATTAACTACCATAAATGCCTTCTACCTACTAAGGACGAGAGCAAATCGCTCAAGGTCCGTTTACATTTTACAAGTGCATCTCCACTTGATGGCTTCATTAATGGTTCAAGATATTTCAAAATTTCCATTGGCGCTTTTTCAACTGTCCTTTATCTCCGCGCTGGCTCGCTTGAGATGCTCCTGCATCAGCCACAAGGGATACTTCCTTCAATTGTGTAGATATTTTTGAAGTACTTCCTTTTTCTTTTGAAGCTTTAGGTTTCTATTGTTTTTTATCTTGTTCATCTAGCCCTAAAGAGATCAATACCTACCTCCAGGTCATTTGAACCTCCCTTATTGCATACCAAACTAGCATTTTGATCAAACCTTGATGAAATAAAATATTATGGGCAGTTTGAGGATGATTATGCAATCTCTTAGACATTTTGGTCAAACATTTTAACAGATAAAAAGGCATACTCATCTCCGTGCTCCATTTAAATGCATACATTTTTTCATATGATAGCGATAAGAATAATAAAATCTTCCCTCAACTGTTATATACCTCTAGACTGTCATAAAAAAATCTCGCCATTCTTCGTTTAACCATTTACTAGGGATCCCTTGACTTGAGTCAGGATCATGGTGTTCTGGTAGCAAGAATTGCTTTTATAGGTCTACATACAACACACATTTCTTCCAACATCTCTCACCATGCATAGGTAAGCAACATGGTACCCCAATCGAGTGTTCTATAACATAGATTAATACTCTTCCCACTTGAGTTTTAAAGTGTAATATCCCTAGGCCAAACCTAATTGTAAATGTAAATAAAAATGTACAAAAGTTGGTGAGTTGTTTGATATCATTTTTGTATGCACCTTCCATGGCATAGTGCATGCATGTACTGCACACTAAAATGATGAAGTGTGCACATTCCAGGATACCGCGTGCAACAACTTAAGTGCGCACGATTTTGAGGCCAAGAAGACTTTGTGTATATGTTGTGTTTTATAGGCTGGTGAGCCAGTTATTATAAGCTAGGAGACTTATGTTTTGTATTAGGTCGGAGAGCCTAGATGCTAAATGCCAGTGAGTCTAATTTTGTATACGTCTCACCATTAATATAAAATACATTGTTGTGCGCATACTGACCACGATACAAGAATATTGGGGACTAAAATCCACTAGTTAGGGAAAGGTGGGGATAAAATTTAAGGAAAAGGGCTAAGCTAGGGAGATTAAGCCAAAAAATGAATATTATATTAATATTTCTTAAGTATAAAGTATGGATAATTATTTTATCCTAAGTTCTAAGGTTGGGGACAAGTGGGCCAAAGTAGTTCCCAACATGAAACGTGTCAAGTTGGGAACATGCATACATATAGTTTGGACTTAGTTCATTTTCCAGCCCTTCCATCATTCAGTCATCCATTCAATCATTCCATGATCATTCACTCACGCAGTCAGTTGTCCTCCGTACCATCCTATCACTGTACCTGAACCTGTATCCGTATCCATACCTGTTTTTGTACCTGGTTAGCTTGGGAGTTGGACTGGAGAAGTAGGTTGTGAGGCCCATGGGATACCGAAGAGGTGGTTTGTCAGGCCCATGATAAATTTCTCTCTAGGTGAGAGAATTGTTGGGAATTGATTTCCCAAAGGTGCTAAACTACAACTACAGGGCTCTGAGACTTCTTGTTCGGCATGTTACTGAAGCCATGGAATGGAAATGGGGAATTCGAAGGACTGTTGAGAAGAGAAGGGGCACACTTCTTGGGGTGGGACAGGCATGTGGGGAATGAGAGACTGTAGGCTGTTAGTTTGAGTTGGCCTGTGACAAAGTCTTTACTGTTGTCTATCATACATCATCCTGGTTAGGAATCCATTTACTTGGGTGGAGTTTAGTCCCAGCTCAGGGGTGACCCACTACTAAGAGTGATGAGTAGTGTGGTCTAAGGCTGGGAGGTTTGTGGAAGGTCTGCACGTATTTGGTGATATTCTCACCAAGATAAGTGTCAATTGTGTGATAAATTATATGTTGCATTATTATTTACGTGTTTATTTTTATGGGTTTATCCTATTTGTGGTTCATAATTGTCTTTATATTTATGGGTATTGCCTGTATATGTTTACTGTTATTTTAGTATGAATCCATGCATTTACAAAATATATTTGTCTGTTTACGTTTTATATATAAAGTTCTGCAAGAGTTTTGTGTGTATATGTTTTAATTGCATGCAGTTCGAAAAATTTATGTGGCATAGCTCAGTTGGATGTTGGGTATGTTACAATATGTTGAGCATATAATGAAAGTGTTTTCTAGAGTAGCATGGCTTGACCTGGGTGGTTGGGGATGTTACAATATGGTATCAGAGCTTCAGTTTTCAACACTGAGCCTGGATGGACCAAGAAAGTTGAGTTGAAGAGACATTTCACAGAGGATTAATTTTGAGGTGGCTAAATTTCAAGTTACAGAGCGTCCATGGTAAAAAATAGAAGCAATTGCATGGAATTGGGAAAAGTCCCAATTTCTGTTGTTAAATTCATGAGGAAATTGAGAAATTCGGCTAAGTGGTGAGATATTATTGATTTAATGTCTATTCTAGC
The DNA here is from genome assembly GCA_009831015.1 of Picea engelmannii. Taxonomy (NCBI): domain Eukaryota; kingdom Viridiplantae; phylum Streptophyta; class Pinopsida; order Pinales; family Pinaceae; genus Picea; species Picea engelmannii. The sequence goes on from ML787781.1 coordinate 526,375, forward strand.
AAATTCAAACCTGGAATTGGTCAAATTTGAAGTTACATTGAATCCATGACAGATGGAGCAAAATTAGTTGATTAAAATTCTCAATTCGTGAATTGAGTGTGGGAAAAATTCATTCCAGAAATTTCAACCCACAATGATTTGTTGTTGCAGTGGTTGAATTGGTGTTATCAGGGTGAAATCGAGAAAATTTCATAGTTGTAGAATTTCTACGGTAAAAATGGGGAAAAAGTTCGGAAAAAGCCCCAATTTCTGCAATGAAATTCACGAGGAATTGATGTGCATAAAAATGAATGTGTGCATGTGGTCGCACTAAAAATGAATGATGCGCAGTGAAAAGCTTGTGATATGTGGAAAAATATTGGTGTGCTGGTGCACGCACTAAAATTTGGCACCGTGCAGAAAAATATTGGCGTGCGGGCACACACACTAAAATTTGGCACTGTGCGGAAGAATATTGGCATGCTGGTGCGCGCACTAACATTTGGCACCGCGTGGAAAGTATTGGCATGCGGGCGTGCACGCTAAAATTTGGCACAATGCAGAAAAATGTTGGTGTGTGGGCGTGTGCGCTAAAATTTTTCACTGCATGGAAAAATATTGGCATGCAAGCGCATGTGCTAAAATTTGGTAATGCACAGAAAATTATTGGCGTGCGGGTGCGCAGACTAAAATTGGGTGTTGTGCAGAAAAATATTGGTGTGCGGGTGCACGTGCTAAAATTGGGCACTGTGCGGAAAAATATTGGTGTGCGGGTGCACGTGCTAAAATTTTGTGCTGTGCGGAAAAATATTTGCATGCGAGTGCGCGCGTTAAATTTAGCATTACGCTATGCAGATTGAGTGATGCATGCATAATACTGGTGTGCGGTGTGCATGCGCAATGCGAGTATATGTTGTCATGCGACAGTTTAATTAATGGTGCGCGCGGAGTACCGGTGCGCGGTGGGGGCGTAGTAAAATTTTCCATGGTGCAGCGCGTAGAGTAAAATGCATGCATAATATTAGCGCACAACACAAATATGGCACGCGACACTAAAAAATTGTGCACAACAGGTATTAGTGCAAGAACCAAAATTTTGAGCGGTGGATATTGGCGCGCGACACAAAAGTGGTGCACACTAGTTATTGGCGCGAAAAAGAAGTGATGCACGGTAGTTATAGATGCACGGAGCATGAATTACCTTGTGGTGTTGCTGTGCATGCTATATATGGGTGTTCAGGTTGAAATTTTTGTGCGCTAAGTCATTTGTATGGTGAACAACAACATAAAACCAACGATTTTCCACAACATTTTTTATTGATTGGACGTCATCTTTTTGTACCACGTTTTTTAGGCCCTTAACAACGTTTTTAGCTACTCAAAAACCACAAGATTAGAGTACCAAGGTACACCTTGTCTTTGCAACTCAAATAAAAGAGCCCAGAGAGATATTTATAATGGTGTAAACCATTCGTCAAATGAAGCTTTTATGAGAAAGTTACAGGACAAACAATGGTGGGTAAATTTTAAGACCCAACTAACTTCGAAGAGCCATAAATTCATGCTCCAGAATCAGATTGAGGTGCAGGAGTAGTCAATGGAAATATATTGAACCATAGAATCTAGTCCTAGAGATGAATTAAATTTTTGGGCATGTTAAAAATGTTTAATATGACAAAGAATGTACCTGTAGCATTCCAGACCAAAAAAAAAAATTGGCCTAGAACTTCAACAGGATGTAACTAGCAGCCCAAAACCCAGAAAGAGGTGAAACTTGGATAGACTGTCCAAAATATGTGTAACACCCTGTTTCCCCCAGTTTGTAAAAATAACTGGACTGTCCAAGAACTATGGAAAACTCATAAATGTGAATATGTAATGTAAATGGACCTTGAGTAAAAGGTCAATAAATGTGAATAACATTATGAATTTTTATTGCAGGACTGCTGAGAGGGGACGTGCAGAAAAAAGACCGCGATGGCGGTGGAAGGCACCTGAAAAGGTGGTGTTAACTTCCACTGAGAATTAATACCGTATTTGGACTCCACTGGCCCGGAGAACCAAAAGAGGCTTGCTGGCCCCGAATTAAATGCCTCGCAGACTGGTAGGTAGATGGATCCTCAGGAATTAATGAGGGATGGGGAGGTGAACCGCCCATACATAGAGCCATCATGACTGGCCAGTGCGAGGGTAATCGCACCACACACAACCTCGCAAGAGGATAAGGCGTAGGGTAGAAGCGATGGGGGGGCAGACACGAGGGGAGAACTCTGGCATTATGCAGAGTGAGTGATAGCAGAGAGGAAGGATTGCAAACTTCTCTCCTGGTCAATGGAAAACAGAGATGCAGTCTCACAACATCGTGGTCTCATCTCGGGGGTGGCTAGTGGTAAATCCACTGGGAGTCGCTAAGCCTATGGTTGGGTGGAAACAAACACCCCTCTCAGCAGTTGCTTGACCCTGGTGTTATCTCTGATAAGTGTTTTGCCTCTGGCATCTTGATATATATATATATATATATGTGTNGATAATTATGCTCATAAGCTGTGAAACTGTGAATGATTTCATTATAAGAATGACTGTATGGTGTTTTGATTAGTACTAGTAGTTGTATATTTATAAGGAAAGACTACGTATGATTTATGTCTTCATGAATTCGTTATTTTTTATGCGTACTGATCAAATTTAGACTTCACGTCTGGTTCTCGAGAGGAGGACATCCTTACATACCTTAGGTAGTACCCTGAGTAAATCTCCCCATAGAAATATCTTCCTTGAAAATCCCATCAAGAACTGGGAAGGCGGTTGTGAAGGCGTAAAGCCTTAGTAACCCTGCATAAGGAGGAACGATCCTCTTGAAAATCGAGATGACAGCATAAGGATGAAGTAACAAATCGACGGATGAGATCCCATCAGGAGATCTGTGGTCACTCACGACTGTCAGATCGGAGGAAGGAGCTGGAAGGTTAAGTACCTTAACCTTATACGTATTAATCGACGGACGAGATTTCGTCGGGGAATCTGCGGTCACCCATGACCGTTAGATTAGGAGGAGAGAGTAGGGTGTTAAAATGCCTTACCCCTTTGTTTTTTGTGTCTTTGTGGGAAGCAAGGAATTTGGGATTGTAGATCTCCAAGGTCCATGAGATTATCTGGACCGTGGATCTTTTCCACGTCCAAGGAGTCGTGGAAGAATGCATGGGTAAGAAACGATCTTGGTCGTCAGATCTCGGCTGGAAACACCCGACAGCCATTGGATCTGTCAGGAGTTACCCGAGGGTCAAGAGTCTAGTGTATAAGGGAGAAAAACCCCGGAATAGATCTAAGCCGTTCGATTGACGGAGGCCACGTGTCGTAAGATCTCCCATTACGGGAAATCGGGGATCGCGGAATCGGGATTCCTGTTGACAAGAGATCTAGACTTTCCATTGTGGAAATCCCGGGATAGATCTAAGCCGTCCGATTGACGGAGGCCACGTGTCATAAGATCTCCCATTACAGGAAATCGAGAATCACAGGATCGGGAGTCCTGGTGACAAGGGATCAAGACTCTCCAAGGTGGAAACCCCAGAGCAGTTGTGGGCCGTCCGATTTAAGGAGGTGACATGTCGAGAGATTACCCATTTTGGGAAATCGGGAATCGGGGATTCGGGAGCCCTGTTGACAATAGGTTGGGATCTCGCCTTGATAAATCTCGACGGAAGAGAGGTTGTGGTCACATGGGAAGAGATCATATCGACCAATGCTTAACCCAAGGGGCTAATCTTCGATTGAGGTTCGTTCAACACTTCGGTGTTTCGGCATTCAGGATACCGAAGGGACATGTTTCCCCGTGCTCTCAAACCCCGAAGTCCAGACTTATAAACCTCGAGATGTTAGCATGTGGTCAGGCTCTGATGAATGGTCAGGATCCTCTCGGAGGATCCTGGGTCTGGGATGATCGTCCGTTGTGAGGTAGAGATGCCAGCTCTATGTTAGGGCGCGAATGCGCATAAAGGTAAGTAGTGAGCAGATTTGGATGGCCAGAGTCCACCCGCTCATATCTACGGCTGAGGATTCATTTTGGAGCCCCCTTTCCATTCTGCCTTTAATGGGGGGGGGTCCGGAATTGGACACGCAACTCTCGAACGGTCGAGATTAACTCATCATGATCAACGACGCTCAAGTGGATTCCAGACCCCCCTTTCCATTCTGTCTTTAATGGGGGGGGGGGGTCCGGAATAGTGTGGCGTGTGAAGTGGGGCCCCCCTCCTATCATGTCAACTACCGTGTCGAGTTTCCCTTTTCGCCACCTGTATTCCACTTAACTGCGTGATGAGGCCTGTTCTCACTGGCGGTTCTCTACCCCCGTTGAGTTTTTTTCCTATTGGCCATTTGCTGACCCTGTAGGGATTCGTCCCCATTGGTCGGTCGCTAGCCCTGTCAGGGTTTGACGGTTGCATAGTCGAAAGTTTAGACATTACTGTAGCGCCGAGGCACGAAATACAAATAGGCACTACGCTCAAATTGAACCGTGAACATGACCTGCGATCACATGGGAACGAAGAAGGAGAGAGAAAGAGCCAGCTTACACTGGGCCTCCATGGATAATTAGGGGTTCTGGTCTGGCATAAGACCAGAAAAATTTTATTTAGGTAGTGGGTATGTGACAAAGTGGTATCAGAGCATGGTTACAACACTCGGCCTGATTGGGCTCATGCACGAGTCGCACATAAAATCCGTTTGAAGTACTCCTACGAGGAGTAACCCCGTAACTTAACTCTCTTGTCCAGGATTAAAAACTTGGAAATGAGAACCCGACTATGTATGCATGTGAAAGAGATATAAATTATGCGCGAATTATGAAAATGTATTTAACTCTTGACTAATAGCCAACGTTTGTCTTTTCACTCAAGCGGACGATCAGCCGCGGGAATCGACAGATGCAGAGTATGGTGACTCACCAAGAGATGGGAGAAGGCTCCCACAATAGAGACGAAGAGTTTGAAGAAAGGAGAGCAATAGGAACCCCTCCAGATCTAGCCGAGACTGTGAGGAGTCTCATGGTTGAATTGCAAAGATGCAAGGATGACAATGAAAGGATGATGAAAGAGCAAGAAAAGCAAATTGAAATTAATGCAGTTTTACTGCAGAGCTTATCTGACCTACAAAGACAAATGCAGCATGAACCCGAGATGCAAAAACATGATCGTGTCAGTGGCCATACTGAGAGAAGCACCCCAAGAAAGGTCCACCCCAGAGGTAAAGGACCAGTGCCAGATGATTCCATTGAGAAGGAAGCTGGCGATTCAGAAGGCTCTTCCAGTAGCAGGACCAGTTCCTATTCTCGAAGAGAATAGAAGAAGCAAAAGACTTCCAAGGGTCATAAATTTGAGGAATTCAGAAAGGCCAAACCTCCCTCCTTCGATGGTGAGATAAAGAAGGGAGAGGAAGTTGAGGCCTAGCTACTTGGACTGAAGAAATATTTTAGAGTCCATGATTTTTCAGAAAATTTGAAGGCCCGAGTGGCCACTTTCAATCTGAACGGAAAATCTTCCATCTGGTGGGAAGATCTTAAGAGCATGAAAGGGGTCCGCGAGGAGGACCTGTCTTGGAAATGGTTTGAGAAGTACTTCCGGAAGAAGTATTTGTCGGAAAGATATTTCGACGAGAAGGCTAAAGAGTTTTATGAACTCAAACTGGGACAACTCACTATAGAGGAATATGTCAACAAATTCCTCGACTTATTGAGATATGTACCCTACATCAAAGCAGAGAAGGTGAAAGCGCAACGCTTCATCAGTGGGCTACCCAAGGAATACCGGAACTGAATTGAATTCGACGAGCCAAAGACCTTAGAAGACACTATTTGAAAGGCAACATATTGTCATGAACAATATGGACATTGGGCAGAGTCTCGGGGAGACTGGAGACAAAAGAGTGGTTCGAAATTTCAGAGAAAGGGGATCAAATCCTCAGGATTTAAGAGCTACAAGAAGAACCCCAGAATGAACTTTCCAACCTGGAGTGTACTCCAGCAGAAATTTCCATCATCAGACGGAAATAAAAACTTCTAGACCTAGACCAGTAAAGACTAATAACCCAAAGAAAGAACCTCTAAAATGTTGGGGTTGCGGAGAAGAGCATCTCCTGAGAGACTGTCCACACTGACAACAGAACAGTCGAAAATTTTATAACATTCAGGAAGCTACCACAGTCAATGATGTGTCAAGGAGTGTGCCGCAGATTTATGCATCCTTGGATAATAACCAAGCTGACCACCAGGCTTCAGTGGTGGAAATAGAAGGTATGATTTTCAACCATTTAGTGTCTGTTTTAATTGACCCTGGTTCAAATTTTAGTTATATAGCCCCTAAGACTATGGATAAGTGTAACCTACAGCCACAAAAAAAAACCAAGCCATGGTTGGTACAGTTAGCCACTGGCACTAAAAGAAAGGTGGTAGAGGCCATACCAGTCTGCCAAGTTAATGTTGGGTGAATTCCTCACCCAAGCAACCCTTAACATATTACCCCTGGGATCATACGATCTATTGATTGGTATGGACTAGTTGTCCGCGCATAAAGCCAAATTGGACTGTTACCATAAAACCTTAGAATGTGTGAGCAAAGAAGGAAAAAGGATAACCCTTCAAGGGATCCAAAAACCGGTCTCAGTGAGACAAATATCAGCCCTGCAAATGAGAAAGTATTGCCGAAAGGGATGTCCCCTATATGCAATACAGGTGTTGAAAACAACCAAGGGTGCTAAACTAAGCCCTGATGAACACCCTATCCTGAGAGAATACAGAAATGTGTTTCAGGAAGAGGTACTGGGTCTACCTCTGAGAAGAGACATTGACTTCTCGATAGAGCTCGCACCAAGAGCGCTGCCAGTGTCTAGGACACCCTACCGGATGAGCACACCTGAGTTAGTGGAACTCAAATTACAATTGAAAGAAATGATGGATAAGGGTTATATTTGACCCAGCGTGTCCCCATGGGGAGCACCAGTCCTGTTTTTGAAAAAGAAGGATGGCACCCTTAGACTGTGTATAGATTATAGACAACTTAATAAAGTAACCATAAAGAACAAGTACCCCTTGCCCAGGATCGATGATCTATTCGATCCGTTGGGAGGTGCGTCTATTTTCTCAAAGATTGACTTGAGGTCGGGATACCATCAAGTCCGAATCAAGGGTGAAGACATTCATAAAACCACTTTCCGGACATGGTATGGTCACTATGAGTTTGTGGTAGTACCATCCGGGTTAACCAATGCCCCTGCCACTTTCATGTGTTTAATGAACAATGTACTCAATAAATTTTTAGATAAATTTGTACTAGTTTTTGTTGATGACATATTGATCTACTCTAAGAATAGAGAAGAACATGAAGAACATCTTAGACTTGTGCTGCAAGTGCTAAGAGAGCATCAACTCTATGCTAAATTCAACAAATGTGACTTCTTTCAGAAGAAAATACATTACTTGGGA
>ML787781.1:538308-622005 GCA_009831015.1 Picea engelmannii
CATGTGAAGTGGGACCCCCCTCCTGTCATGTCGACTACCGTGTCAAGTTTCCCTTTTCGCCACCTGTATTCCACTTAACCGCGCGATGGGGCCTGTTCTCACTGGCGGTTCTCTACCCCCGTTGAGATTTGTTCCTATTGGCCATTTGCTGACCCTGTAGGGATTCATCCCCATTGGTCGGTCGCTAGCCCTGTCGGGGTTCGACGGTTGCAGAGTCGAACGTTTAGACATTACTGTAGCATCGAGGCACGAAATACAAATAGGCACTACATTCAAATTGAACCGTGAACATGACCTGCGATCACATGGGAACGGAGAAGGAGAGAGAAAGAGCCAGCTTACGCTGGGCCTCCATGGATAATTAGGGTTTCTGGTCTGGTAGAAGACCAGAAAAATCTGATTTAGGTAGTGGGTATGTGACAATATGTATATGAAGAAACCCAATTGAGATCCTACAAAAAATCCAATGGAGTAGGTGCACAAATTCATAATTACAACATTCAGTTGCGTCAAGTTGAAGTGTGAATAGAAAAATTAATGGGCAATTTTCAAATAACCATAACTTTCTGCTCAAGACTCAGAATTGAGCATGGGAGTAGGTGTTGGATAGTAGAATATAAATATTCACCTAGAAAATTGATCTGGGCATTCAGTTTTTCAGGAAATCAGAAGAAATAATTCTGATATATTATTGAACCATAATGGTTCATATTTTCATGAAATGGTTGAAACAATTAGCCTGGCAAAGTTTTGTTGGCTGCACATTTTGTAGAGTTAACAACAACTAGATAAGATCAGGATCAACATAGAGTGTAGAGGAATGAAAGATGCACATGGGAATTACAACCAGGAAGACGAGATCAGAGGGATGGATGTCCATTTAGGCATTGAAGGAACAAACTCCAATGGACATGGAGAAGGAAGGGATGAAAACATGAATATGGTAGAGACCATTAAAAATTTGCAGAAGGATTTTCAAAGCCATAAATCTGATAATGAAAGGCTTATGAGAGCCAAGAAGCAACAGGAGGACTTCAACATGAAGTTATTGCAGAGCTTGAATAGAATAGAAAATAAATTGGATAAGGAGAGTGGCTCAAGCAAATCAGGAAGTCACAGGTCTCCTAATGAGAAAAGAAGAACCGAAAGTGTTAGTAGACATCACCATCACTCCTTGAGGAATTCCAATAAGAGGGAACATGAAAACTCAAGTCCACCCCTGCCAGGAAGCATAAGAGGTCTGGGGTAGATGAGCTACGAGGAGAAATGAACAAAACAAAACCTCCTACATTTGATGGTGAGAACAAGAAGGATGAAGATGCAGAGACATGGATGTTGGACATGAGAAAGTATTTTCAATTGCATAGTTATTCTTCTCATGCAGAAGGAATAATTGCTATCTATCAAATCAAGGGAAATACATCCATATGGTGGGATCAACTTGTGCAAGCACATCACATTAAATAGAAAGGTGTCACTTGGAGGGAATTAAAGAAGTATTTTGAAAAGAAATACTTGACTAAGAGATACTATGACAAGAAAATGAAAGATTTATTTGAACTCAAGCTTGGTAGTATGACCATAGATGAATATGAAAGAAGGTTTTTAGAATTGTTGACGTATGTTTCTTTCATCAAGGATGAGACAGTTAAGATTCAAAGGTATTTGAGTGGATTTCCATCATTCATCAGTGACAAAATACAATATGTTGATCCCAAAACATTGGAGGAGACCATAAGGCGAGCTAAATGCCTGTATGATCAACAAAAAGCAAGGCCAACTTTCCAAAAAGATTGGGAAGACAAAAATAAATTCAAGATGGATTAGAGGAAGAAGGGAACTAAGCCACCATTCTTCAGAAATAATTCTCAGGGACAATCAAATTCTAGAGAACCCCAAAGGATTGAGACAAGAGGTCAAAGGCCAAGGCAACCACCTATTCAATGTTGGGGTTGTAAAGGATATCATATGTTCAGAGATTGTCCTCACAAAGGTAAAAAAGTGAGGACTGTTCAAAATGTACAACAAGCTGAAACAATGGAGGACATGGGCAAAAATGTACCAAGGATTTATGCAGCCCCAGACAACAAGAAAGCAGAGTATCCGTCACATATGATTGAAGTGGAAGGTATGATCAACAACCAAACCATTGCTATTTTATTTGATTAAGGAGCTAGTCATAGTTATATAGATCCTAATATGGTGGAAAGTTTGCATTTGCCAAGAAGCAAGCATGGAAAATCTTGGTTGGTGCAGCTAGCTACTAGAGACAAAAGAAATTTTAATGAGATGGTTAAGTCATGTCTTATGGACATGAATGGACTGAACATCGGGGTAGATTAGAAAAACTTTCCTTTAGGTTCCTATGAATTTATAATTGGGATGGATTGGTTGGACCAAAATCATGTTATCCTAGACTATCATAACAAGGAATTTACTTGCTTGTATGAGGAAGGGAACCTAAGGAAAGTGTAGGGAATGCCTAGGGCAGTAACCATCAGAGAGATTTTAGCATTCCAGCTGAAGAAATGTTATAGAAAAGGGTGTCAAATATTTGCAGCACATATGGAAGAGACATGTAAAGATAAGGTGTCAAATATTGAAGATTATACAGTCCTAAAAGAGTTTGAAGATGTGTTTAAGGAAATACCAAGATTACCCATTAAAAGAGACATTCATTTCTCTATAGATTTGATGCCTGGAGTAGCTCCAATATCCAAGACACCATACAATATGAGTACACCATAATTGAAGGAGTTGCAAATGAAACTTGAAGAGCTTCTGAAGAAGGGGTATATACGCCCAAGTGTGTGACCTTGGGGTGCCCTAGTTTTATGTTTGAAGAAAAAGGATGGAACATTGAGACTTTGCATTGACTTTAGGCAGTTGAACAAGATAACTGTGAAGTATAAATATCCTTTGCCAAGGATTGATGACCTCTTTGATCAGCTGAAAGATGCAAAAATATTCTCCAAGATTGATCCTAGGTCTGGTTATCATCAAGTAAGAATTAAAGAAGAAGACATCAACAAGACTACTTTTAGAACAAGGTATGGTTATTATGAGTTCACAATGGTGCCCTTTGGATTATCAAATGCACCAGTTGTCTTCATGTGTTTAATGAATGGTATTTTCAGAGAATACTTAGATGAGTTTGTCATTGTATTTTTAGATGACATTCTTATATATTCTAAATCATAGGAAGAGCATGAACAACACTTGAGAGTGGTATTACAAGTATTAAGGGAGCATCAGTTGTATGCCAAATTGAGAAAGTGCTCATTTTATCAGAAGCACATTCATTATTTGGGACATATCATTTCAGTGGATGGGATAGAAGTGGATCTTGAGAAGATAGAATCCATTAGAGAATGGTTAGTGCCAAAGAATGTGACAGAGTTCAGATCATTCATGGGCCTTGCAGGATACTATAGGATATTTATTGAAGAATTCTCAAAGATTGCACACCCAATCACTTCCTTGAAAAATAAGGGTGTGAAGTTTCAGTGGACATTGGATTGTGAAAAGAGTTTCCAACACTTGAAACAATTATTAACAAGTGCTCCAATACTAAGGATTGTAGACCCAAATGAAGACTTCATTGTATGCACAAATGCATGTAAAGAAGGACTTGGTGGAGTTCTCAGTCAAAATGGGTTTGTTATATGTTATGAATCAATGAAGTTGAAGGATCATGAAAGATACTATGCCACTCATGATTTGGAGTTGGCATCCATAGTGCATGCCTTGAGGAAATGGAGACACCACCTCATGGGGAAAAGGTTTGAGCCGAGGACAGACCATAATGGTCTGAAATATTTATTTGATCAACTAACTCTAAATGCTAGGCAAAGCAGATGGTTAAAATTTCTCAGTTAATATGACTTTGATATAAAGCATATCAAGGGGAAAGAGAACAAAGTGGCTGATGCACTCAACAGAAGAGTGCATGAATTACATGATACAACCATTAGCATGCATCAATCAAATTTGAAAGACAAAATTTTGGAGGCTGCAAAATTAGATTTGCAATACAAGGAATTAGTGGAAAAATTACAGCAAGGTAATTTGCAGCAGAAAATTGAAGAATATAAGCTAGATAATGATGAAATTTTGAATTATAGGGGAATAATTTGTGTACCAAATTCCCATGAATTGAAAAATATGATATTGAGATAAATGCATAATGTACCTTATGATGGGCACCCAGGTTATCAGAAAACTATTGCAGCTGTCAAGAACCAATATTATTGGCCAGGAATGAAGAAAGAAGTTTTTGATTTTATTGCCAAATGTTTGGAATGTCAAAAGGTAAAGGCTGAACACAGACACCCAGCTGGGTTGCTACAACCATTACCCATTCCTGAGTGGAAATGAGAAGTTGTAACAATGGATTTCATCACCAAACTTCCAAGAACAAACAAGCAACATGATTCTATCAATGGTAGTGGTGGATACGCTTACTAAAGCTGCCCATTTTATTCCAGTAAAGATCACTCACAAGGAATCCAACATTGTTGATGTTTATATGAGAGAAATTGCTCGATTACATGGTATACCCAAGACAATTGTGTTGGACAAAGATCCAAAATTTACCTCAAATTTTTGGAAGGGATTATTTAATGGATTAGGAACAAATTTGAATTTTAGTACAACTTATCATCCATAATTAGATGGACAAACAAAGAGGGTGAATCAAGTGATTGAAGATATGTTGAGGATGTATGTGATGGATAAACCATCAAAATGGGAAGACTACCTACACTTAGTAGCGTTTTCTTATAACAATGGGTACCAAACATCTATAAAGATGAGCCCATTTGAGGCACTTTATGGCAGAAAGTGCAACACGCCGGTAAGATGGGATAACCCAACAGATAGAACAGTGGTTGGGCAATATTTAATCATGGAAATGGAGGAGAAAATGTTGAAAATAAAAGAAAATTTAAAGGCTTCCCAAGATAGGCAGAAAATCTATGCTGATAAGGGAAAAACTCTCAGGGAATTTAAAGTGGGAGACCATGTATTCATGAAAGTGAAATCCAACAAAAGTTCCTTGAAGTTGGGAAATTGTTCAAAGTTGGAAACTCGCTATTGTGGGACATTTGAAATACTAGAGAGGATTGGTCTAGTGGCTTATGCGATTTCATTTCCTGCATCTATGTCTGTTCATAATGTATTCCATCTATCATTGCTCAAGAAATATATACTTGATGCTAATCATGTTATTGATTGGAATGTGATTCAGGTGGAGCAAGAAGGCGATTTCTAAGTGCATCCGATACACATTCTGGACCAGAAAATCAAACAACTTTGGAATCAAGCCATAGGGCTTGTAAAGGTCTAATGGACCTAGTACGGTCCCAAGGATGCTACTTGAGAGCACGAGGATGCAATGAAGGCAGAATACCCACATCTTTTTTAGGAGTTTTGAAAATTTTGTTGTATATGTGTACATAATGCACTGAGGATAGTGCATAAATAAGGGGAGGGGATTGTAATATCCCTAGGCCAAATCCAATTGTAAATGTAAATACAAATGTACATAAGCTGGTGAGTTGTTTGATATCATTTATGTATCCACCTTCCATGGCATAGTGCGCGCATGTACTGTACACTAAAATGATGAAGTGTGCACATTCAAGGATACCACATGCAACAACTTAAGTGTGCACGATTTTGAGGCCAAGAATCCTTTGTGTGTATGTTATGTTTTATGGGCTGGTAAACCAATTATTATAAGCTAGGAGGCTTATGTTTTGTATTAGGCCAACGAGTCTAGATGATAGAGGCCAGTGGACCTAATTTTGTATATGTCTCATCATTAATATAAAATACATTGCTTCCCACAGACCGACCACGATACAAGAGTATGGGGGACTAAACTCCACTAGTTAGGGAAAGGGGGGGATACAAGTTAAGTAAAAGGGCTAAGCTAGGGAGCTTAAGCCAAAAAAGGAATATTATATTAACATTTCTTAAGTATAAAGTATGGATAATTATTTTATCCTAAGTTCTAAGGTTGACGACAAGTGGGCCAAAGTATCTCCCAACATGACAAATGTCAAGTTGGGGACATGCATACATATAGTTTGGACTTAGTTCATTTTCCATCCTTTCCATCATTCAATCATCCATTCAATCATTCCATGATCATTCACTCATGCAATCAGTTGTCCTCTGTACCTTCCCATCACTGTACCTGAACCTGTATCTGTATCCATACCTATTTGTGTACCTGGTTAGCTTGGGAGATGGATTGAAGAAGCGAGTTGTCAGGCCTGTGGGATACCAAAGAGGCAGGTTGTCAGGATCGTGAGAAATTTCTCTCTGGGTGAGAGAATTGCTAGAAATTGATTTCCTGAAGGTGCTAAAATACAACTACAAGGCTCTGAGACTTCATGTTCGGCCTGTTGTTGAAGCCCTGGAAGGGAAGTGGGGAAGCCGAAAGACTGTTGAACAAAGAAGGGGCACAATTCTTGGGGTGGGACATAAATGTGGGGAATGAGAGACTGTAGGCTGTTAGTTTGAGTTAGCACCTATGACGAAGTCTTTATTGTTGTTTGTCATACATCATCCTGGTTAGGAATCCCTTTACCCGGGTGGAGTTTAGTCCCAACTCGGGGGTGACCCACTGTTTAGAGTGATGAGAAGCGTGGTCTAAGTTTGGGAGGTTCGTGGAAGGTCTGCATGCAGTTGGGGATATTATTAGCAAGATAAGTGTCAATTGTGTGATAAATTACATGCCGCATTATTATTTACATGTTTATTTTTATGGGTTTATCCTATTTGTGGTTCACAACCGTCTTTATATTTATGGGTATTTCCTGTATATGCTGCATGTATATGTTTACTGTTATTTCAGTATGAATCCGTGAATTTACATAATATATTTTTCCGTTTACGTTCTATATACAAAGTTTCACAATATTTCCGTGTGTATATGTTTTAATTGCATGCATTTCAAAAAATTTATGTGGCATAACTCAGTTGGATGTTGGGTATGTTACAATATGTTGAGCAGAGAATGAAGTCATTTTGTAGAGTAGCATGGCTCAACCTTGGTGGATGGGGATGTTACATAAATCCATCAAAGTTTTGGGTGAACATCATTGAAACCTCCTCATGGTATCCCTGGAAATTACAACAGAAGTCATACTAGCCTGCATTGATGAATTTTTGCATGATCTCTGGAAATGATTCCAATAATTCTCCTCCTATCAGTTCCAAACGACAAACCTAACCAATTTTCTTCAGATCCATCATGTAATACCCCAAGAACATGCCCCAATTGCATTATGAATTGTAATTATGTTTTTATTAGGTTGGTGAGCCAAGTTTATATAAGCTGGTGGACTTATGTGTTTATTAGGCCAAAGAGCCCGGTTTTTGTACATGTAATGATGCACATTATTAATATAAAAAAATATTTGTGTGTGGACTGACCACGATGAATGAGTGATGGGGGACTAATATTCCACAAAGTCTGGGTAAGGGAGAGGGGGATCAAAGGTTTGTAGAGGGGCTAAGCTTAAGAGCTTAAGACCTTGGGGATAATAATTAAATATTATTCCAAAGTTGTATAAATGTTTATGTTTTATCCTAAGTTTCTGGTTGGGGGAACATGTTCAAAATGGTGAGCATGCAGCCCCAGGGAGACAGGTGTCGACTTGGGCGCATGAAGTTAAAACCAGAGAAGGGAGCCGTGTTGGGGGTTCGACCTCCCATTTTTCCATCCTCCGTCTGAACTCGCGGGTGCCCATGATATACCTCTTTTTCGGTGTTTGTTTTGGGGAATTCTTACTTGAACCATTAAGTCTCTGCATGGGATATTTGTACACCCTCACGTGTCTCCGAAACCAGAGCCGTGAACCCATCTTGTGTTGCATGGTTGCGAAACCCTAAATTTCCTGAGTCGTGTTGTGCTATCCCGGTGGGATGTTGTGGCCGCGCAGTTCCTGACCATGTGAGGTTTCTTCCATTGATTGTGCATTGATGAGCCTTGTTGTTGTGTCCTCACTGTGCTAGAATTGGTCAAAAGAATAGGTTTCCAGGCCTGTGAGTGACTCTCTTTAGGTGAGAGAGTGCACGGAGGAAGTGAGAACTCCTGAAAGGGGTCCTGTAGCTGCCATAGAGCTCGGAGACTTTCGATCCGGTTTGTTATTGAAGCCCAAGGGAAGGGAGGTTTAGTAGTCGAAGGACTATCCATGTGACAGTGAAGGTGTATACTCATGGGGCGGGACAGGGATGTGGGGAATGAAGGTCTGTGAGCAATGGGCGTAAATGATTCCTGGGAGAGAATCCTTCTTCCGTAATTGCGTGTCTTTCGTTGACCTGACCTAGCCTAGGATTCCCTTCCCGGTGGAGCTTAGTCCCAACTCGGGGGTGACCTACTACTGAGAGTGATGAGCAGTGCAGTCTAAGGCTGGGAGGTTTGTGGAAGGTTTTCATGCAGTTGGTGGAATTACTACAGTTTCTAAGATAAGTATATGTTTGTGCTTAATATTATGTTTTGCATGCCTATGATGCTTATATGTTATCATGTATTCTGTTACGCATATGAATTATTGTTAATGTCCTTGATGATTTATATTAGCAGTAATCTTGTTCTTACTCTATATTGTTTAGAACAATCTGTTAATTAGATTTAATATGCATTATATATATATAATTATGAGAATGTTCCACGTAGTAGCATTGCCCGACAAGTGGGTTGATGTCTGTGGATGTTACAATATGGTATCAGAGCCATGGTTACAACACTGATCCTGGATGGACCATGTTAGTGGAAGTTAAAGCAAGAGTTTCATAAATAATTGTTGTCGAAGTGGCCGGATAAGTGGTCATTAGACCCGAGGTTTCAGGTGGAAGTTGTGTGAGGAAGAACCAATTTTTGGACCCTAGAATGTTCCTAAGTGGGAAGGGGTTGCTTGGCCATGTTACAAAGATTAGGAGGTGTAGAAATATAGTAAAACTGTAGCTAGTGTGGTATATGGCCACAGGGAGAAAGAGAGCTCAACACCAGAAGTATTGGAGCCATAAGATCTGTTTGGGAGGAAAGGAGATCTGTCATGACCGTCAGATCTAGAGCGAGTGCAGGAGAGTTATCTTGGAAAACTTTCAGGGATTCGAATATCGGGAAAAGAAAGATGTGTTAGTGCACGGAATCCTGATGCCCAAAACTCCCATGCCCCAAAAAGATATACATTGTAGATCGCAGGAAAATATCTTGACTGTTGGATCAAGCAGAAGGTAGATCATAATTTCATAATTTCAGTAATCAGGAGAAATGAGATGTGCGGATGCATGAACTTCCGATGCCCGAAACTCCGAAATGAAAAGCGAGCAGGGTGGGACCCAATGAGGTCGCCAAAGGTGATGTGGACCTTCCTAGATATGCCACATGCCACCGCCCTATTTGGTGAAATATGTACTACGTGGGCCCAAAGGGAAAGGTAGATCGGAATTTTGGATGTCGAAATATTGGGAAGAAACAAGTGTGGGAAATCCCGAGGTCTGAAGTCCCAAAGTCCCAAGGTATGAAGTGCCGAAGTCCCGAAGTCCCAAAAAATTCGAAGACGGAAATACCACAGTGGATTTCAGCCGTTGGATGATGGGTAAACGTGGACCGTTGATCCACTCGACTTCATGAGTTTGATAATCGGAACTCCGAGAGATAGTTGTGTGTGCTTTAAAATCTCCGAAGACCGAAATCCTGAGTAGCACCTAGTAGTTTAGCGTTTGGTCACAGACCATGATCGCATGGGTTGGGGACTAAGAAAGAGGGGGATATCACCCAAAAGTTATAGAGCCAAGAAAAGCTCGGAAGATTAGTGAAATCAAAACATTTTTTAAAATCGGATTGGTTTTGAATGTGTGGAATTTGTTAAGGAGAGATGGTCTGACAAATTCTGGTTCTCTACATGTTGTGATTGCAGAAGTTTGACGAGTGCCAGAACCGATTAGAATTTCCATGGAGTGCAAAGAAATGGAAGAGACACATAATGCTTCCAGTTTAGAAAATGAGAGATAAGGAATGGACGTCCACTTGGGAGTTGAAGGATCGAACTCCAATCGACATAAAAAGGTGATAGATAAGGAAGGAAATCTAAGGAAGATCATTGAAAAATTGCAGAAAGATGCCCAAACTCACCGAGAAGATAGCAGAAAGCTCAGGAAAACTCAGGAAAAACAAGGTGAATTCAACGTAAAGTTGTTAAATAGTTTGGAGAGAATAGAAAAGAAGTTGGATAAGGAGAGTGACTCGAGCAGAACAGGGAGTCACCAAACTTCTAAGGGGAGAATATCAAGGAGTGCTGGTAGACACCATCATCACTCCCAAAGTTGCTCCAAGAGAAGGGTACATAGTAGTTCAAGCCCATCTCCTACCAGAAAGCACAGGAGATTTGGAGTGGATGACCTGAAGGGAGAAATGAATAAGATTAAGCCTCCTATGTTTGGTGGAGAACATAAGAAGGAGGAAGATGATGAAACATGGTTGCTTGGCATGAGGAAATATTTCCAACTGTATAATTATTTCTCTCATGCAGAAGGAAGAATTGCAATGTATCAATTGAAGGGAAAGACATCCATGTGGTGGGATTAGCTTGTGCAGGTGCAACACATTAGAGAGAAATATATCCCTTGGAAATAATTCAAGAGGTACTTCGAGAAGAAATACTTGACTAAAAGGTATATGATAGAAATATGAAAGAGTTATTTGAACTCAAGCTGGGAAGCATGACCATTGATGAATACGAATAAAGATTTTTGGAATTGCTGAAGTATGTTACGTTCATCAAGGATGAGACTGTGAAGATTTAGAGATATCTAAGTTGATTTCCACCTTCTATTGGTGACAAGATTCAGTATGATGACCCAAAAACCATGGAAGAAACGATAAGGAGGGAGAAATGTTTATATGAACAACAAAAATAAAAGCCTACCTTCCAAAAGGCTTGGGAAGACAAGAAGAAATTTAAGATGGATCAGAGGAAGAAGGGAACTAAGACACCCTTTTTCAGAAACAGTCCTCAGGGACAACCATCTTTTAGAGAACCTATAAAGGCGGAAATGGGTGGACAAATGCCAAGACAGACACATATGGAGTGTTGGGGTTGTAAAGAAAACCATAGGTACAAAGATTTCCGCCACATAAATGATAAAGTGAGAGTTTTCCACAATATTCAACAAGATGAAACAGTGGAGGACATGGGCAGTAGAATGGCAAGGATTTACGCATCCCTGGACAAGAAACAAGTTGAATTTCAGTTGCACATGATTGAAGTGGAAGGTAAGATTAACAACCATGACTTTACTATTTTAATTGATTCAGGGGCTAGCCATAGTTATATAGATCCTAGAGTGGTGAAAATTTTTCATTTATCAAGAAGCAAACATGAAAAATCTTGGTTAGTGCGGCTGGCTATAGGAACCAAGAGGAAAGTCACTGAGTTGGTTAAGTGTTGTCCTGTGGACATGAATGGACTCATCACAAAGGTTGAATTGAACATTCTGACTGTTTAATTGGGATGGACTGGTTGTACCAACACCATGCCATACTGGAATTTCATAACAAGGCATTCACTTGCCTGGATGAGGAAGGGAATTGGAAAATAGTCCAAGGAATTCCCAGAGCTGTTGCTATTAGAGAAATATCAGCAATGCAGCTGAAGAAGTGCTACAGAAAAGGTTGTCAATTATTTGTAGCCCATGTGGAGGAAACACCGAAGGATAAGGTGTCAGGTATTGGAGATCATGAGGTACTAAAGGAGTTTGAAGATGTATTTCAGGAGGTACCAGGATTACCTCCGAAAACAGATATTGAATTCTCTGCAAACCTGATTCCTGGAACAACTCCAGTATCAAAAGCTCCTTACAAAATGAATATGCCAGAGCTGAAAGAACTATAATTGCAGCTTGAGGAGATTCTTAAGAAGGGGTACATATTCCCAAGCGTGTCTCCTTGGGGTGCCCTGGTTCTATTCGTGAAGACGAAGGACAAAACACTGATATTGTGTATCGATTTCAGACAATTGAACAAGGTAAATGTAAAGAACAAGTATCCTCTGTCGAGGATTGATGACATCTTTGATCAGTTGAAGGATGAAAAGATCTTTTCGATGATAAACATCAGGTCAGGATACCACCAGTTAAGGATTAAGGATGAATACATCAACAAGACTGCCTTTAGAACAAGGTATGGCCATTACAAGTTCACAATGGTGTTGTTTGGGTTGTCAAACACACCTGTTGTTTTTATGTGCTTGATGAATGGTGTGTTCATGGACTATCTAGACAAGTTTGTCACAGTCTTCCTAGATGACATTCTGGTGTATTTCAAGTTGGAGGAAGAGCATGAAAAATATATTATGATGGTTTTGCAAGTTCTAAGAGAGAACCAACTGTATGCCAAGATGAGAAAGTGATCGTTTTATCAGGAGAAAATCCATTACTTGGGGCATATTATTTTGAAGGATGGGATAGCGGTAGATCCTAAAAATATTGAAGCCATCAGAGAATGGTCAACGCTAAAGAATGTGAAAAAAGTTAGATCCTTTATGGGTCTAGCTAGTTATTATAGAAGGTTCATCACAGGGTTCTCGAGGTTATCTCACCCTATCACTTCCTTGCAAAGGAAGGAGAAGAAGTTTCAGTGGACAAAATATTGTGAGAATAGATTTCAGCGATTGAAGCAACTGTTAACCAATGCTCCAATTCTAAGGATCACAGATCCAAATGAATATTTTGTGGTATGCACCAATGCATGCAAAGAAGGACTAGGAGGAGTCCGCAGTCAAAATGGATTCGTTTGGCATAGGGGCAGACCCAGAGTTCAACTCCAAGAGTGCACCAACATGCCCTAACTATTGGCCCTTTCGGCAACACCTGCGAGGAAGATGCAGTCTCACTCGAAGTATCTATGGGGGGGTTGCAGGACAAAGATTTCTAAAACCAAAGGGAATACCAAGTGGATCTAATACAATAGCAATACAACATTTATATATCATTTACCAGTTTAGATCTACTCCGCACAACTATCTATCAGATCTAACAAAGTAAGTCAATAACATTATACCAAATGACAAAGAACAAAGCATCAATCACACACACAACACGATATATACGTGGTTAAACCTCTCTCTAGGGCTACATCCATAGAACTGTGCTTTATAATATATTAAGATGAAGCATACAGTTCTTGTCTGTGCTCTCAGCTAGCAGATCTTCTTTCTTCTCTTCTTTATCTCTCGCCTTTCTGCGCACCCAGCAGTAGGATTGATCTTCGCACCCAGCTGAAGATCTTACAATACCATAAGTCTCTACACTCAACACTTCTCTCTCACACAATCGTACTCACTCGATCACACAATAGTAATGAATCCTCAACCAACTTAGTACCAACAATAATAAAAACCCATCCCAGCTCCTTTAGACCTCTATTTATACATTACAATATCTCACCCACAGACTTAGGTTGAGACCTAAGTGTAAAAACCCTAGATATAAAAACCCTAGGTGTCTAAAACCCTAGGTCAACTTGACCTGTGTTTTCAGGGCTTCTCCAACCTCTCTTTATTTCCTTCTCGTGTGGTGCTCCAAAGAATCCAACGGTGGCTTTTTCCGCTTTCTGAGTTGTCCACGATCCATCTTCCTTGTTGATCTGTCATCCTCAATCTCCTCATAAAAAGGTCGTTCTTTCTCTTACTTCGCTCCATATTTTCTGCTCTTTTTCTTAATTTGACCCAATAACAGTCACTGTGTCTTCCGCGCAGTTCGCATTTTTCCTTTTCTTCCTTGATCTTCGCTTACTTCCATAACCAAGGGCCAACAGATTTGTAATTTATTGTGAATCCAAAAAGTTGAAAGAGCATGAAAGGAACTACACAACTCATGATTTGAAGTTAGCGACCATCATTCACGCTCCGAGGAAATGGAGACATTTCCTCATGGGAAGGAGGTTTGAATTGAGAAAACCATAATGGTCTGAAGTATTTATTTGATCAACCAACCTTGAACGCTAGGCATAGTAGGTGGATGGAATTTCTCTGTGAATACGATTTTGATATCAAGCATATAAAAGGGAAGGATAATAAAGTGGTTGATGCACTCAGCAGGAGAGTACAAGAATTACATGCTACAACCATTAGAATGTATCAAACCGATGTAAACAACATATTTTTGGACGCTACAAGCACAGACTTGCAGTATCGGGAATTGGTAGCGAAGCTACAACAAGATAAGACGCCGTAAGGAGTGGAAGATTATAAGTTAGAGACTGATGGAATACTCTTGTACAAGCAAAGTTTATGTACCTAGTGTCCAGGGTTTGAAACTCGTGATTCTGAGAGAAATGCATAACGTGCCTTATGTTGGACACCCTGAATATCACAATACTGTGGAAATAGTCAAGAGCCATTACTTTTGGTCAGGTATGAAGAAAGAGATTGCAGAATACATCGCCAGATGTATGGAATTCCAAAAGGTTAAAGCTGAGCATAGGCACCCAACTGGATTGTTGCAACCTTTACCCATTCCTGAGTGGAAGTGGGAAGTGGTGACAATGGATTTCATCACAGGATTGCCCAGAACATGCAAGCAACATGATTCAATTATGGTAGTGCTGGACAAGATTATGAAAGCTTCCCATTTAATTTTGTTAAAGTCTACTCACAAGGCAACGAAGGTTGCTAATATTTTTATGAAGGAAGTGGCACGATTGCACGGAATTCCCAAGACAATTGTGTCTGACAGAGACCCAAAATTTACCTCAAATTTTTGGAAAGGGTTTTCCAAGGGATTCAGAATGAATCTAAACTTCATCATAGCCTATCATCTTGATTTGGATGGGAAGACAGGGCGGGTGAATTGAGTGATAGAAGACATATCGAGGATGTATGTGATGGACAAACCATCGAAATGGGAAAACTACCTACACTTGGTAGAATTCACCTACAACAATGGGTATCAAGCATCATTGAAGATGAGTCCATTTGAAGAACTTTATGGAAGAAAGTGCAATACTCTAGTAAGATGGGATAACCTAGCTGATAGAGCGGTAGTTGGGCTAGATTTACTCAAGGAAATGGAAGAGAAAATGCTGAAAATTAAGCAGAATTTGAAAGCTGCCCAAGACATGCAGAAAAGTTATGCTAATAAAAATAGAACCCACAGAGAGTTTAAAGTGGGAGATCATGTTTTTCTGAAAGTAAAATCCAATAGAAGTTCCCTGAGGCTGGGAAATTGTTCCAAGTTGGTAGCCAGATTTTGTGGGTTGTTTGAAATCCTAGAAAGGATTGGGCCAGTTGCATATATGCTTGCATTACATGCATCCATGATTGTACATAATGTGTTTCATGTTTCGTTACTTAAGAAATATATACTTGATCCTAATCATGTGATTGAATGGAATGTGATCCACGTGGAACAAGAAGGTGTCCTGCAAGTGCATCCTGTGCACATATTGGACCAGAAAAGAAAACAACTTCATAATCGATCCATAGGACTTGTAAAGGTCCTATGGACCTGGTACGGTCCTGAGGACGCGACATGGGAGCATGAAGATTCTATGCGGGTAGAATACCCACATCTTTTTGAAGATTTTGAAAATCTTCATGATGCTGTGTGAAAGTTGCACTGAGGACAGTGAAAAAATAAGGGGAGGGGATTTTAATACCCCAAGGATGTGCCCCAATTGCATTATGAATTGTAATTATGTTTTTTTTAGGCTGGTGAGCCAAGTTTATATAAGCTGGTGGACTTATGTGTTAATTAGGCCAGAGAGCCTAAGTGTTGAAGGCTAAGAGCCTGGTTTTTGTACATGTAATGATGCACATTATTAATATAAAAACATATCTGCGTGTGGACCGACCATGATGAATGAATGATGGGGGACTAAGCTTCCAAAAATTCTGGGTAAGGGAGAGGGGGATCAAAGGTTGGGATAAGGCTAAGATTAAGAGCTTAATACCTTAGGGATAATAATTAAATATTATTCCAAATTTGTGTAAATGTTTATGTTTTATCCTAAATTCCTGGTTGGGGGAACGTGTGAAAAACGGGGAGCATGCAACCCTAGGGAGACAAGTGTCGACTTGGGTACATGCAGTTAAAACCAAAGAAGGGATCTATGTTGGGGGTTCGACCTCCCATTTTTCCATCCTTCGTCTGAACTCGTGGGTGTCCATGATCATCCTCTGTTTCGGTGTTTGTTCTGGGGAATTATTACCTGAACCATTAAGTCTCTACATGGGATCTCTATACACCCTCACACATCTCCAAAACCAGAACCGTGAACCCGTCCTGTGTTTCATGGTTGAGAAATACGAAATTGCCTGAGTCATGTTGTGCTATCCCAATGGGCTATTGTGGCCATGTAGTTTCTAACCATGTGAGGTTGCTGCCATTGATTGTGCATTGTTGAGCCTTCTTGTTGTGTCCTCACTGTGCTAGAATTGGTCAAAAGAACAGGTTGTCAAGCCTGAAAGCGACTCTCTTTGGGTGAGAAAGTGTGTAGAGGAAGTAAGAACTCCAAAAGGGGTCCTGTAGCTGCCACATATCTCAGAGACTTCTGATCCTGTCTGTTGCTGAAGACCAAGGCAAGGGAGGTTTAGAAACTGAAGGGTTGTCCAAGTGACAGTGAAGGTGTATACTCCTGGGGTGGGACAGGCATGTGGGGAATGAGGGCTTGTGAGCAGTGGGCGTAAGTGAATCCTGGGAGAGAGTCCTTCCTCTCTAACTGTGTGTCTCTCATTGACCTTTCCTAGCCTTGGATTCCTTGCCCAGTGGAACTTAGTCCCAGCTTGGGGGTGACCTACTGTTGAGAGTGATGAGCAACGCAGTCTAAGGCTAGGAGGTTCGTGGAAGGTTTGCACGTAGTTGGTGGAATTACTACAGTTTCTAGGATAAGTATCGGTTTGTGCTTAATATTATGTTTTGCATGCCTATGATGATTATATGTTATCATGCATTTTGTTGCGCATATGAATTATTGTTAATGTCCTTGATGATGTATATTAGCAGTAATCCTATGCTTACTTTGTATTGTTTAGAACAATCTGTTAATTAGATTTAATATGCATGTTATATATATAAGTATGAGAATGTTCTGCATAGTAGCGTTGCCCGACAAGTGGGTTGATGGCCGGGGATGTTACACATCACATTGCCTATGATTTATGTCAAAATTCTAGGGTTTCAAAAGTCGAGCTTGAGAATTCCTACACATATCACTGATATGGAAAGGTTCCTTCATCTACAAAATAATTTTTAGGCTCCCAATATATTTATGAAAAGTCCTTTTCAAAATTAAATAATCACTTTAAATGCCTCAGATCATGAATTGAAATCTAGCTTCAGTGTATGCATAACAAGTACATACTTGTGTTCTTTAAATGATATCCCTATATTGAATCATCATTCGACGATTGTCACCAGCCTGCATGATTCTCTGCATGATCTTCTGGAAGCTCTTTTGATAGTTAAAATTATTTTTGGGATCAAAACACGTTAAAAAAATGATGGGTTTGGGCGCTACAAAAATGGTGACATTCTTGTAATGATTTTGTCTCTCTTTAAGCTTAGGAAAAATTTAAAATTTGACTAAAATTTATGATGGGACATACTTGCACCATGTAAATATTCAAATCTATCTCACTAAAGCATATGAAAATAAACTTAAGCAAAGAAAAAAAACACCCAAAATCATAAAAAGAGAAGTCGATAGGGAACTTTAATACAAGAAAGTGTATTGTGAGGCATGTTTTTTTGGTATTGAGAGGATACGAATGAATTTATAAATGGTAATAGGATAAAAACCAAGGGAAAGAGGTTATATTTTATCCAAGGAATAACAATGGCTCCTTCTAGGGGTAATGTTTTATGATAAAACATTAATAACTATGCAGACCAATGCCTTCCTTTCTCACTTTATCAGTTTTGAATATCCACTGTTTTTTTGTTTCCAACTGCTCTGATTCCTACTTTATTTCAGATCAATCTTGCATACTGAACTATCAAAAGAAAGAACTAACCAGATACTAGTGTCTCCATTGGGCTTGGACTATTTATTTGATGCATTTAAACTCAACAAATCAAAACTGAAAACTATATACAAACTGAAACTTTCTGGCTGCTAACAAAACTAGTGTTTCAAAAATCACCCATTTACCGGGCCACCAATGATTTCAGTATCATCCAAATTATGCAAGAGGAAAGTATTTTTGTTCAACACTTTGTCTATTTTAAAAGGGACAAACCATAAATTTTCAAACTTACCATGTTTATATTTTTCCTCCCTTTTGGCATCCCACCTTAGAACAATATCTCTTGTTGAAAAACTGCCTTTTTTGTCTTTTTATCAAATGTTGCCTTGATCTTTGCTCTGATAAGCTTCATATGCCTCATTTAACTATTTTTATTTTTTTTATTATTTGAACTTCAATGATCTGAAGGATTCTCATTTGAATGTCATTTGTCTCTTCCAACTCTTCTTGTAGGAATTTTAGTACAGGAAAACCAATTTGGGTTGGAAATATGGCATATGTCCCATAGACCAGTTGAAAAGGAGAGGTTCCAATTGATTTCTTAGTGTTTATCCTATCAACCCATAAAGAAAACTTCAGCTATGAGTCCCATGATCTTTTGTTTTCATTCAAAATCTTCTTAATTATTATGTCAAGACTTTTGTTGGAAGACTCTGATAATCCATTACCTTGAGGGTAATATGGGGTGGAGTGTGACAACTTAATATTGTATTTTCCACAAAATTCAACCTTGGAAGTAGACTTGAATTCCTGAGCATTGTCCGTGACCAGTTTTCTAGGACATCCAAACCTTGAAAAAATATTTCCTTCTAGAAAATTCATTATAACCTTATCAGTTGCATTCCTTGTATGGAAAACCTCAATCCATTTCATAAAATAATCCATGGTTGTGAGAATCCACCTATGCTTCCTAGAGGATGGTGGGTATATTTCTCCAATGAAATCCAGGCCCCATTGCTGAAAAGGCCCATTTTCAATTATAGGTTTTAGGGGAAGGGATAGAAGCTGTTGCTTTTCTGCAAAATTCTAGCATTGTTAACATGCTCTAACCTCGGAAAAAAAATCAAAGAATAATATAGGCCAATAATAACCTACCCTCAAGATTTTGAAATTTGTAGCTTTCCAATGACGATGTCCTCCATAAACCCCTTTATGAAAATTAGTGAGAACATGGTTTTCTTCTTCCTCATCAACACA
This sequence comes from Picea engelmannii, assembly GCA_009831015.1. NCBI lineage: Eukaryota > Viridiplantae > Streptophyta > Pinopsida > Pinales > Pinaceae > Picea > Picea engelmannii. Next base: position 557,550 of record ML787781.1, read on the forward strand.
TATTAATAAAACTCCATTAGGATGTGCCCCAAAAAGTTCTTGATTAACTATGCAATACTTCACATTTTTGAGTTTCAAAGATATAACTTTAGACTTGTCAAAATCAGGAGGAGTTTGAATATTTTGCAAAAATTAAACAATGTATTTATACCAAGATGAAGAAAGGTAATTTTCGATTACCTACAAACCTGCTCCTTCAGCCTGTAATCCTGATTTATCTGACTAACTAAAAAGATGATGTAGTCCAAGAGTCTCATAATTTGAGTGAGAAAGCAACTTAGCAAGGCCCTGTCCCTTGATCAACTTGGTAGGTTTTATGACCAAATTGTATTCCAAAAGTTTGGTTATCGATTTCCCCCTCTTTCCTTCACTGTTTGGTTGAACAAGAATCTGTTTCACATCACTGTTTGGAACATAAGCAATTATTTCAGAGTGAAAAACATAAACCCCGAAGGATTTCAATGCCTTAACCAAGGCACAAGCCTGCTTTTCCATAATGTCATACTTTATCTTTGCATCTCTAAGAGTCTTACCGAAGAAAGAAATAGGCTTCTCATACCCTTTGTCATTCCTCTAAAACATAACAACAACAATGATATCTTCATATGCAAATGAAAAAAAACATAAATTCTTTAGAGCAATTTGGAACGATAAGGACATGAGCTTCAATTAGGGCTTGCTTTATCTTTTCAACGGAATATTTTTCTTCTAGTGTCCACTTAATTTCTACATTGTTTTTTAGCATTTTGGTAATGAGCTTGATGATATTAGAAAAATTTGGTATGAACCTCCTTAAAAAATTTATTCTCCCTATGAAGGAATGTGTAGCCTTTTGATTTTTTGGAATGCCAATCTTTTTGATGGCCTCCACCCTCTCAAGATCTATCTTGATTCTTCCTGTAGACACAATATAACCTAGGAGCTTGCCTTCTTGCATGGAAAAGTGAGATTTATTTGGGTTTAAAGATATGTCATACCTTCTACACTTTTTAAACGTCTATTTGCGGTGATGCAAGTGTTCTTTATCAAATTTTGAGAAAATAGTAATATCATCATGATAGATGACAATTAGTTTTTCCTTTTCTCCCACAAACACAATGTCCATGTCCCTCTGAAAAGTGGCCCATGTGTTCATCAAACCAAAGGGATATTATCATACATGAAAATGCCCCAAGGAGTAGTGAAGGAGGTCTTCTTCAAACACTGATATCTGATTATATCTGGAGTATCCATCCAACATGGAAATTATTTGATCACCCACTACTTTTTGTAGAATATAATCCATCTTGGGTAATGGATAATTGTCCTTAAGAGAGCACATGTTTATATTTCTAAAATCCACACACGACCTTATTTCATCATTATTTTTCCTGATAGGTACAAGATTGGACACCCACTATGAGTATCTGAGAGGTACTATAATATTTGCATCAAGCAATTTCTTCACTTCTTTTTCAATAATGGGCAGCAACATAGGGTTGAACTATCTCATTTTCTGTCTAAAATGTTTAGAAACCGCTTTGAGACGAATATTATGATGAATAATTTCTGTGTCAAAAATCTTAAGTTCTTCATATGACCAAGCAAAAAAATCAATAAATTCCTTCATAAGATTTACATACTTGCTCCTTTTTCTCTTTAGACAATCCTTTGGAGAGTTTTATAATCTTTGGATTGGTATCAGTCCCAATATTACAGTCAACAACATCCTTTTCTTGTCTTTGAATTGAAGATTTCTTGGAGACATCATTATTGTCAAAGAGCCTTTCAAGTGGTACTAGACCCTTGGGAAAGTGATTTGTCTTCAATTCTAAAATCTCATGTCCTGCAATTTTATCTTGAAAAGGGACATCGATTTGAATTTCTCCATCATCATTCTCATTTTCTTGATCAATAGAGATTGTAGAAAATTCACCAACAATTTTTAAAAACCTTTTCAATTCATGGTCATCAATGAAAACCTTCCAATATTTGATGTTATTTGGGATGGAAGGCATGTGACTAACTTCAATTTCATATCTTAGATTCGAAAATATAGGAGTCTTGAAATTACTAGCTGCCAAGGATAAAGAATATACGTGTTGTTTCAGACTTCTCTTGACAAAAGTTATATCAAAAGATAAAAATAATTTTTCAACAAGGTCCCATAACTAATTTATGTACTTATTCAACCTTTGGTGCTTCGTCTAATACATATTTTTTATTTGATGAATAATCAATTCTGAATATCCAACCACAATTATTTTATCAATTCCCATATCCTTTACATCTCTTAATACCAACAAAAAGGCATATTCTGCAATATTGATGGTGGTGTCGAATTCTAATTTATATGACACAGGTATGACTTCCTTGGCAGGGGAAATGAATCCAACCCCAACACCAGATCCTTCTTTTGAATAAAAAGCATCAAATAATATCTTCCACACTGCATGTTCCACATCCTTTACTTGGTTATCCATAAATCTAATTGCTAATGGTTCAAGGGAATTGTTGTTCCTGGGTCTGTACTTAAGGCTTAAATGTACAGTGTCAAGGCATCTAAAAGTGGGTGATAGGTGTAGAGGAGGGAAGTGTAAACCTTTGGGAAAGGAAACTAGGGAAGATTCCTACGTTGGCGCTGTCTAGCTTCCAACTTTTCCTGAATAGTTATGTCTTGTTCAATGACTGTCCATGATCGTTCGAGTTCGGCCCGGTTAGTTTCCGTTTTAAGAATGGTGTCGAAGAGGTTTAAGGAAATGTGTGTTTGATTCAGTAATCCGAGTTCCACGTTAGGTTGAGTTGGTACAAGAACTACCATGGGGGAACAGTAAAGGTATGAAATAATTTAAGAAAGGTTAAGTGCTGTCTCAGTTTGGTATTATAAAAGAGAACTTACGGTCAGAGAAATAAAATATAAATGCAAATCTAAGGCTCGTTCCCGTAACTGTATCATATTTTAATAGACGGTGCGAGGTGGGAGAAAAACATTAAGCCATTTACAGTGTAAGGTTCCTACCAGGGGAAAAACTCACGACATAAACGGGAGAGGAAAATATGTAAGAAAATAACCAATGTAACAAAGAATATATGTAGAATTCCAAAAATGCAGATTGGTCTTACACCACTGATAGCTGGTGCAGAGGAAAGACAATAAACAATTACAGAAAACCCAAATTAATTCGTTATAGTAGTGGTCGTACTAAAGTATAACGAAGCACATCAATTATGAATATGAATTGAAATGGAAAAATGAGAAACAAGGAAGCAAACTTGTGATACAGTAGTGACGGAATTGAGAATCTCCAGATCTGCTTGTATTAACTCTCAATGTAAAACTCTATTACAAATAACACAAAAAGGTCCAGCCTTCGTTATTTCTTTCTGGGATGTATTTATACAAATTTTTACAAATCCGGTAGAATCTCAATAGTCGCAAAACTTCGGTTATGACAGAGAAGAGAGAAATCGATCAATTTCTCCCTCTCTGTCTTCACTTGGTGCTAGGTGTTTGTCGTCGCGCGGAGTCATTACAGGCGATACATCTGTCCATAAGCTGAGATATTAACCGCGACGGTTCAGCTTGACAACTGGCTTCGAAGAAGTAGCATTCCCAAGCCAACTGTTGTAGCCTGTCCCCCATCTGTCCATCGATGATGTCGATAGCACATAATTGAGCGCTAGGTTTGATCATGCACCTATCAACTTGGACTATGTCCACCGTGGTCAACTGAGAGATATCGACCGAATCTCTCTCTTCCTTTTCTTTCAGATCAACTGAGATCTGTTCCACATCCATCTGTATCAACGTCTCGACGTTGCCTCCATTGTCGATGCCCAATAGCTCGCCGTCTATAGAATTTAACGCCTCCTCCAAGAAATGGGTTATCTTCAGGGCTTGTTGCTTGCCCTCGACGATGTTATGCTCCCATTCCTTCAACATAATATTTCCCCTGGTTTGTTCTGAGACGGTGATCCTATGAGAACCTGCAGAAATTCTGTTATTCATGGCTATCACCGCCTCTTGGAAGGCGACCCAAGCCGCTCCTGCATCCCTTTCTCTGGCAGCTAGGTTCTTGGAAACCTGGTTTACCAACAGACAGTTTTCTCAGATCTCTCCCATCTTGGCGAGCAAATTCTGTTGAGCCGAAGAGATTCTGTTCCGAGTTTCGATTGCCTGGGATTTGAACATCTCAACATTGATCATTTGTCTTTCGGCGATCTCTGCCCGAGCCCGCAACAACTTTCTGCTTTGTTCTCCCATAGTTTGTCATGATATACATGTATGGGTTTTTCTTGGGTTGGAGTCCAACCCCATCTCATCAATGGGAAAGGTGTCATAGAACAGATTGTGTCCATGATGTATGCGGACATGAAGAACGATGACGCCTTCCCATCCTTCTTCTACTCCCGATACTCTGTGACCCAATTTGCCAAGCTATCTTAAAGCAATTTTGCCCAATTAAAAGAGCAACCTTCCGCGACCCGAAACATAAGAGGCACCCACGCAAGGAAAAAATGCGATGTGTCCTTTCTCCCATATAATCGACACATCATCATAGCCACATATTTATACTGCGGCTCCAACGAAGCGATTGAATAAACGCCGTGGTCATTAGCTCTGAACTTTGCGGTGCGTGAAACCCAATCCTTTATCAAACCGGGCATGGTTTTATCATATTGTGTGCACTCCTTCTCCTTGAATTCCTCCAGGAACTCAGTGCCATATGTGTAGTCAAATGTCGTTGGTAGCTTATACATGGTTTGCATATGCTTAGGCCTAAAATTCCCCAAAGTAACTCTCTGTTCATTCATGATAGTCCTGGTTGGTATGTCTACGTGATCTAACGCCCATCAGACCATGTCGTAATATGGCAACAACCGTGGCCTGGCTGCTACCCTATGCATTCCGGATTGGACGACTATTTTGTACTTGGTGTTCATATCATCTCTTTCATTGTCGTCGGAGTCGTCTGAATAATCCACCAATTCAGATTGCAGAATGTCTGAAACAAATGACCAGTTAGGGACCGAGTCGATACTTCGGGGTGAAGTATCAGAGACATTATCTGAGCCTTGTCCTGCAACCTCGACATTCGCCTTTGCTGCTTTCCACGGAGCCATGGTTGAAGATTGCGTTTTATCTCTTCTTCGATAGAACTGCGTATACATACAAAAGTTAGTTTACTCAGAAGTGATGATCTCTGCATGCTATGAAAAATGCATAATGAAACGCAGCTCTTACTCATATTTGAAAAATGGTACCTTTCAAAACAAGCCTGTCCAATCATATTTAGAATTAAATTTTCGCTGTAAAAAACGATCTTATATTCATAGATTTACCCTATTTCCCCATTAATGTCATAAATTTTGGCGGTTTAAAAGTCAGTTGGCGTATGGAGTGAAAAGGCTTCCTCGAGAATCGTGCAAGCATCGAAACACAGAATGTGTCTTGATTCATCTTAATTAATCCAATCTCGCCAACGTTAATCAATTTCTCACTATTCGTTATATCGTGGATTTTCTTTTAACATTTTGAGTCTCCAACTCCCGAGACCGTGAGGACCGAAATAGGCTCAATTAAAGGTAATCACGATTTGGGCGTAATTAATTTTATAATCATTTTATTCACCATATCGCAACTCAGAACTTCTAAGATAAGTTTCTGGGAGGTTTATATGCCGAGTTGCGAAACCGCGAGACTGCGATAACAAGACTTAATTAAGGGGAGGGTAATCTTGGATTAATTGATTAATTAATCATGTTGTAATTACATCGTGACTTCGCGAGTCGGGGTTTACATGCCACAACTTTCGAAAAAGATAGTGTCGAGTGGCGAAGTGCCGAGAACAACTTTAACCATGGTTATCCTTTTTGCCTTTAATCCTTGACCAGGGTTATCCCGAAAGGGCCTCGTGTTCTCGGCTCTCGGGGCTGTAAAAATAAAAATTTGGGTTCGGCGATCGCCGAGGCGTGAAACCCCGACGACGTCTAATCACGAGTTAACAAATTTTACCCTAGTCATTTGTCTTGAGTGAAAATTTAAAATGACTTCGTTGTTTCGTGACTCGGGACGTGTGAATTCATGATTTATAGTATACGACTTACGAGATACCGAAATAGAACAAAAAAGAGGAAACCTTCTTACGAAAAGTAGGACTTGTTTCGAGGGTAGAAGAATTATAGCTGCTTGTGTGATCAAGCTCTTAGAGATCATCGATCTCTCGGAGGGAAAAATAAAACCACCTTAGATTTCAAGCATCGAAATGAAAATTGTGACGGTTTAAAAAACAAGGGCGGTTCCAACATAGGCTCCAACTAGGGATCCCGCCTTCCTGTGAGGTGGGAAGAATAGTAGACCACGTGTCAATATTGGGTAAATGGACTCGAAAACTCAATCAAGAAGAAAAGTGCCAATGAAAGAGGATCGAAGGGGAGAAAAGATTTCGTTCTTTACCTTGAGAAGTATTTTCAAAATCAGATACTCTTTTCAAACACAGCTGTAATCCCCTTCACAATTTTCCCTTTCCCACTACTAACTTTAGGTATGTTTTAAGACAATCAAAACAACCCTAGGAGACTCAATAGATCTTGTGGCTCTCGACTTGCATCAAAAGAATGAGATTGTATGTTTTAAATTGGGGAGTCCCGTCTGAATTTGGGATGTGGATCAGGTTTTAGAAAGCGTAGGTTACCAGAGTAGAGTGATATTCATGCATAACAGCCTTACAGATATCTCAGACATTGCTTCACTGCCATCGAGCATGTTCGGTACCCTGGTGAAGTTATCTGGCCCCTTTACTGAATTTCCTTTCACCACTTTGGAATATATTTATGCATTGAAATGCTGAGACGAGGGCAATCATTTCTGAATTTCCTTTCATCGTCTTCTTGGACTAGGTGGGGGCAATCATTTCTGAATTTCCTTTCACCACCTGTCTTATAATTTACCTTTTTGAGCGCGAAGATGGGGGCAATTAGTTTGTATCAGGGCTGATATCTGTATAATATTTTGCATTAGAGGTATGTCAACTTACTTTGATTACTTGGTACCAACCTTCCCTTGACCTTCACAACATCTTCGTTCTTAGGGAGAAAAAGGAAAATAACTTTTTAAGGGCCTCCTATTTGAGCAAGCTTTAATCCTCCAATACCGTTGAAAAACCTAGGAAAGTTAGGATCATTCTAAATGTTCCTTCGCTTAGCAGGGGATCAAATAGTTGTGAAGACCTGCTTTCCTTCCACAATCTGTTTTGAAAATCATGAGGCTAAAACAAATTTTTTTTATCCCTTCGTAATGAAACGAAAAGATGGTGGCTTGTCAAAAGTTAGACCCGAAGACAGGCATAGTGCCAGGTAGTGATTTATTGACTGAAAATACGGAGGTCAAAACAACTCGAGACTGACTCTGGTAGATATCTTTGGGGATAGTTTAATTTGACAGACCGTTTTTTGATTGAGTGTATCATTCAAATTATTTTAAATCAAGCCAAACAATGATCCTGTCATCTAACATGTTAGCTGATATTGCAGTTTGAATGATGTTACCTCGGTTTCCTTTAACAGTCTTTCATAACATATGTTTTTGAGAAAGTTCCTTTTTACCTTTTCATTTCACTTTCTTCACGCAATATGAAACTATTTTAGGTATCACCTGCTTTATGCCGCTCTATTTCTGACACCGACCTGCAAATTAATTTTCCTGCTAGTTTTCGTATGCAGCTGGAATCCTGTAAAAAGAAAATACGAATCTTATTAGAAATGTGTCAAGAGTTTCTGAATGAAAACCGAAAATTAAAGAAAATGTTTAACTGAAAATGTATGTATGTACAAAACATCTATAATGAAATTTATTTATTTATGCTTTTTTTTTTTTTTTAAATAAATCTGGCAACTGTTACGTCATGTAATGCTTTAGATACTGCCTATTGACAGGGGCGTTGATGAATTCTCCGTCTATATTTTCCACAAGGAAGGAATTTTTCCCTTTCGGAGCCGAGACCCTGAATGGTCCATACCAGAGGTGGTCAAATTTACCATGCTTCGTGGCTTCCTCTTTTCTTGCATCCCATCTTAGCACTAAGTCACCTGGAAGGAATTCCCTATCCTTTGCCTTAAGATCGAACAATGCTTTCATATCATCTTGGTACTTCTGCATCTTTTCATCAACTTCAACTCTATGCTGTTGAACCTCAATCAACTGGTTAATTCTCTTGGTTACATGATTGGGTTCTTCGTTTTGATCCTGCCATAACTTCATCACTGGCAGCGCCAGGTTTATAGGTAGGACTGCATCTGTCCCATAGACCATTTTAAATGGTGAAATGCTGATAGACCTTTTAGTGCTGATGCAGTTCTCCCATAATGCGTATTTCAAGTGCACATGCCAAGACCTTTTTTTTTCATCCATTACCTTCTTGATTATGTTCACCAGACTCTTGTTAGACGATTCGGCCAATCCGTTCCCCTGGGGGTAATATGCAGTGGAATGGTCGAGAACGATGTTATACCTCTGACAGAAACTGATCATAGCCATAGATTTAAAGGCCTGGGTATTTTCGGTAACTATCTTTCGGGGACAACCGAATCTTGACAAAATATTATCTTCCAAGAAATTGATCACCACTGAGTCTGTTGCCCTTTTGGTTGGAATGGCTTCCACCCACTAAGTAAAATAATCTGTAGCTGTTAAGATCCACTTATGTTGAGCACTGGAATGGGGATTAATTTCCCCTATAAAGTCTAGACCCCATTGTTGAAATGGAGCTTTAGTTTTGACTGGAACGAGTGGGAGTGTAGGGAGTTTCTGTTTACCGACAAATATTTGACAAGGGTTACAGGCACGCACTTTGGCATTGACGTCCGAAAAGAGTTTCGGCCAGTAATATCCCGCCCTCAAGATTTTGTAGGCTGTAGCTCTCCATGTGTGATGCCCCCCACAGGCTCCCTTATGAAATTCATCTATAACCCGCTGAGTTTCCGATTCGACTAAACAGACTAACAGGAAACCGAGTGGATCCTTCCAAAATAGTTGACCTTCGGTGGTACAATATTTAACCGCATGGAGTTTTAAAGTTCTGCATTTAGATGGTGATAGTTCATCTGGACATCTTAGGTTCAGCAAGTAAAACACTATGTCTCTATACCAGTCCGATGATAAGAACTTCTGCTCAATTTGGTTTGGAAATGTTTCTTCTTCCGGTTAGTTCAGATCTGTGTGTTCGTCGCTTCCCTGCAGGCAATTGATATCAAGAGCTCTGAGGTTTGATTCAACTAAGAGTTTGGCTAGGCCTTGTCCTTTTATCAATTTGGTCGGTTTAACTTCCAAATCAAATTCCTAGATTTTAGCGAGCCATCGCCCTCTTTTTCCGTCACAGTCTGGCTGTATCAATATGTCTTTCACAGAACTGGTGGGCACGTACGCGATAATTTTCGAATGTAGTACGTAAGTTCTGAACGCCTTTAGCGCTTTTACCATTGCGTATGCCTGTTTTTCCATTATGTCATACTTCAGTTCTACGTCTCTAAGGCTCTTTCTAAAAAACGTGATCGGCCTTTCGAATCCTTCGTCATCCTTTTGTAGGAGCACTGCAGCGATAGTATGTTCAGAAGCAAACGAGAAGATAAGAAAATCTTTCAGATAATTTGGGCTCGCTAACACAGGTGCCTCGCTAATGACTTTTTTAATATGCGTGAACGATGCTCTAGCTTCGGTCGTCCAATTTACTCCGATATCCTTCTTCAACATTCCTGTGATCAATTTGACAATTTCAGCAAAATTGGGGATAAACCTTCGTAAAAAATTTATTGTTCCTAAAAAAGATTGAATCTCTTTTATGTTTCTGGGAATATTTATAGTTTCAATTTCTTCAATCCTCTTAGGATCAATCATGATCCCATCCCTAGATACGATATGGCCCATAAGCTTACCTTCCCGCATAGCAAAATGTGACTTCTTTGGGTTCAAAGACAGACCAAACCTGCGGCAATTTTCAAAAGTCTGTTTCAGATGGACCAAGTGTTCTTCATCGGTTTTAGAAAAAACCATCAAATCGTCGAGGTAAATGACTACGAACTTGTCTCTTTCTCCTACGAAGGTGATGTCCATAGCGCACTGGAATGTGGCTCCTGCATTCATCAAACCAAACGACATTTTGTCATACATAAATGTACCCCATGGTGTGGTGAAAGAAGTTTTTTCTCTGTCTTGCTTGTTCATGGCGATTTGGTTATACCCAGAGAACCCGTCTATCATAGACATTCGATTTTCTCCAACTACTTTTTCTAGGACATGGTCCATTTTGGGTAGTGGATAATTATCCTTGAGATAAGACTTATTCAAGTTTTGGAAATCCACACACAGTCTGATTTCTCCATTCTTCTTCCTGACCGGGACCAGGTTTGCCACCCAGTCCGAGTATCTTAGGGGTATGATTATTTTCACATCTAAAAGCTTCTTAACTTCCTTCTCAATTACGGGTAACAAAATGGGGTTAATTTGCCTAAGCTTTTGCCTAAACGGTTTGACCCTAGGCTTCAAAGGTATTTTGTGATCAATTATGGAAGTGTCATACGTTTTCAATTCATCATAGGACCAGGCGAAAACATCTTTATACTGTCTGAGTAGTTCTCTGTATTTGACCTTTACTTTGGGAGGGAGGAACTTGGATATCTTTACTACCCTGGATTCTTTTTCAGTTCCTATATCACAATCCTCTACTTCTTCTGGTTGGGGCTGCAAAGTAGATTTCACAGGTACGTCGTTCTGATAAAAAAGTCTTTCTAAAGGAATTGAGCCTTTCAGAATCTGATTGCTTTTGAGGACCAGCATACGATGATCTGCAATTTTTTCTTGGAAGGTTTCAGGGTCTTCCCCTTCTTGCATGATCCACATTGAGTCATTTTGATTTTCTTGGTCAATATGAGTTTCAGAGAATTCGCCTACTGTTGTAAGGAATTTTTTAATTTGTTCGTCATCTCCAAAGACTTTCCAGTGTCAGATATTGTTTGGTATGGAGGGTTTGTATCTAATCTCAATGTGATACTTCAGTTTAAAAGTCGTGGGGGGGGGGAGAAGGTTGAAGCTTCCTTTTCTAAAGAATCGACGTGTAGATTCTCAGTGCGAGGGATAAAATGGACCTTCACGGATGAGAAAAAAATTTCTATGAGATCCCAAGCACAATTTATGTACGCTCTTAGTCTGGGATGCCTAGTTAGGTACTGACGATTTACTTGTTTGACTATTAGCTCTGCATCACCATATACCTCCAAGTTTCTTATATTTAGTTTTTTGGCAGCCTGTAATCCTAAGATCAATGATTCATATTCACATACGTTATTTGTGTAATCTATGTCCCACTGCAAATGGTAAGAGAAAGGAACAATGAACTTACCTTCAGGCGCCACTAAAAGCACTCCAGCACCTGCCCCTTCAAAAGATAAAGCACCATCGAAATACATTTTCTAGACACCAGTACTACACAGTTCTTCTTTCATGAGGTTTAATTCTTCTTGCTTTGTATCGATTTCCTCTGGACAACCATCCAAACCATAATCAAAAGACAAGATGCAATTTCCCAGATCTTGGTCTGCAACGTAAATAGGGAAGTTATTTGGGTTTTGAGGGTCACTGACTGTATATGCTAATCTTGTTTCTTTGTACAATCGAGTGAACTGACCACCGAACACAGGGATTGTGGCATAAGTCATGTCTAACTGAAGAGAACCCCCCAACTTGGCTCCCCATGACCTAGATAACAACATTCCATACTTAGGGGGAATATCTGCGATAACCACATCCATCATGATACTCTTAACCGAGACCTGCGCCAGGGTAAATACCAGATCTTTTATCATCCCCATACATTTAACCTTCCTGGAGTCAAAAGAGTACAGATTTCCATAAGGTCTTGTGATCTGGAGACCCAGCTTCTCCATTATAATCTTGGGCATAACATTATGGGAAGCTCCGGAGTCTAACATGCAATTATGCAATAACTGATCATATACATTCAGAGTGATATAAAAGGGAGCGATGTTGTATTTGGACCCTTCGAAATGGGGTCCAAAAGTGATGTTAGGTCTATCATCTTCCAAGTTTATAACATCAGACTGGCTTTCTAGTTCAGAGACACCTATCATTTTGGTAATTTGCTTGCGATAAATGGGGTTTTTCGCTAATTCTACCAAAGGGATTGGTATTTTAATTTTGTTTAACTCATTTTCAAAACTGAAAGCTCCGCTCACCTTGTCTGTTTCTCTGGTTGAGACTTCCGAATTCTTTCTTTCCGACTTATTTGTCTAGACAAATTCATCAGTCATGGTCCTAGTTAAAGATGTATCTTTATTTGCGGGTTCGGTCTCCTGTGTTTGAGCTTCAACTTTTTCCACCTCGGGCTCTTGAGTGCTTACTCTTCTAGTTTTTTTGTTGGGTAATGGGGTCTCATCCGAATGGGGCTCGTAAGCTTGGCCTCTTTGGAGGATTTTCTTGGGTTGAGTCGTGGAGGTGGGCTTATTCTTAGATCTTAGGTTGTACTTTGGTTGAAAATCGGCCATCATTATCTCAGTTTCTGGTTGATATTCACAGAGATCAGTGTGATCACCTTCTTCACCTTCATTTGACGATTGTGGCGTGTTTAAAGATTTTTCATAGTCCTCACGAGTCAGATATGGTTGACTACAGTCATCACCGAAGTTCGTGATGTCATTATCTGAATCCCCGTAGTCTTGAAAATTGTTCGCTCAAATAAAATTTTCAGTCTTTAAAGGAGCTTGTATCTTTTGATCCTCATTTTTTATTTGTCTCTGTTGGTTAGGAGGGTTTTGGTTCCTCTTGAAATATTTTTTGGGGTAAGAGTCAACCTTGGCCTGTTCGAGTTCCATTCGAGCTATTTTATTTGATAGCTCTTTAATAACTCTAGCCATATCGTCCACCCTATCGTCTGAGGATCTATTGGACCCTGAAGGTCCTGTTTGTTCTCTAAATCGCTTGGTCTCTCGATTTCCAATCTCTAATCTACCCTTAATTTTACCCGAATCCATCATATTAGATTCTATTTCTACCGCATCATCTTGCATACGGTTTAAGGTGGCTCCCCTTCGTTCTCGCAAAAGTAGTGCGAAATCTGGCTCGAAAGCTCCGGCGAAAGTCACTTTGGCCGCGGGTTGGGATGGTTTAACCTCGGCTGGGATTTTACTGTACAGTTTGTTGAATCTCTGAATGAATTCCATGACTGTTTCTGAGTTCTTTTTCTTCAAAGACCCAAATTCAGTTAGATAATAGAGATGGTCTTTTCGCTCGCCCCACTGTCTGAGGAAAGCATCTTCCAAAGCGTCATACGACAGGATAGAAGCTGCGGGTAGGCTCCGAAACCAAGTTCAGACCTGACCTTCAAAAGTTTGGACAAGGAGTCTCGAATATACATCCTCGTGCTCGACACCGAAGACATCTGCGAATTGGTCGAAAAAATTAATATGTTCGGCCGCAGTCAGATCTCCCTCTCTGGTGAATTTTGGTAAATTTTTTATGTAATTTTCTGGAAGATCGTGTAGGGGGACGGACAATACTAATGGAGCGTATCTCGCTGCGACTTTCGTGAAAACTCTGGGAGGGGGGGCAGGCCCTTGAACTCCACCTCCTCCTAGAGGGGAACCTCCACCTCCTCCTAGAGGTACTCCTCCCCCTCCTCCTCCGATAAACCCTCTGCCTCCTCCTATAAACCCTCCACCTCCTCCTCCAGCGGCTGCCATCGTTGTTTGTGGAAAGTTGTAAAGGGGATTTTGGAAAATTAAAAGGGAATCTTTATTTTCTTCACGAAGAGGAAAGTCTAGTGAAGAAGGATAAGGAATGCAAGGACTCGGTTCCTCGGATTTGCAAGAGACGGAATCGGGAAAACCGATGGGTGTGAGAAATGAGTGTGTAACACACTCTTCGGAATTTGGTGAAGGCGAGAAATTCAACTGAAGATAAGATGGTATTTTAAGAACCGACGAACCTCCTAGAGGGCCCTTTCCCTTGTGTGCTAAGGGGATCGTTGGATGAATCTCATTCCTTATTTCAGAGCAGATTGGCGTTGAATGTTTAGCGTCAAAGCGAGTACTGAGCGAAGTTGAGGGTTCGGAAGGACTCTCAGCCTCTAGTGATGGGGTTTCAAGTTTGTAATATGCAGCGGTTGGCTTAAAAGAGCTTCTCGCCTTTAGAATTTTTTCGGGATCGGAAACGGGCGTAATCTGCTCACCATCCGAGTTTTGTCTGGTATTCCTTCGACCGAATGCCAGTTCATTTCTTTGTGGAGTCACCAAGTGAAAGATAAAAAGCCTTAAAAGGTGTGTACTCTTTGTTCACTATCAAAGGGTAACACTTTCAACGAAAAACAATTGTCTTTTTCCCAGGGAAAAAGATTTCGTAACTTCGTTCCCCAGCAACGACGCCATAAATATGTTGTTCCTGAGTCTGTACTTAAGGCTTAAACGTACAGTGTCAAGGCATCCGAAAGTGGGTGATAGGTGTAGAGGAGGGAAGTGTAAACCTTCGGGAAAGGAAACCAGGGAAGATTCCTACGTTGGCGCTGTATAGCTTCCAACTGTTCCTGAATAGTTATGTCTTGTTCAATGACTGTCCATGATCATTCAAGTTTGGCCCAGTTAGTTTCCGTTTTAAGAATGGTGTCGAAGAGGTTTAAGGCAATGTGTGTTTTATTCAGTAATCCGGGTTCCACGTTAGGTTGAGTTGGTACAAGAACTGTCATGGGGGAACAGTAAAGGTATGAAATACTTTAAGAAAGGTTAAGTGTTGTCTCAGTTTGGTCTTATAAAAGAGAACTTACGGTCACAGAAATTAAATATAAATGCAAATCTAAGGCTCGTTCCCGTAACTGTATCATATTTTAATAGAAGGTGCGAGGTGGGAGAAAAACATTAAGCCGTTTACAGTGTAAGGTTCCTACCAGGGGAAAAACTCACGACATAAACGGGAGAGGAAAATATGTAAGAAAATAACCAATGTAACAAAGAATATATGTAGAATTTCAAAAATGCAGATTGGTCTTAAACCGCTGATAGCTAGTGCAGAGGAAAGACAATAAACAATTACAGAAAACCCAAATTCATTCGTTATAGTAGGGGTCGTACTAAAGTATAACGAAGCACATCAATTATGAATATGAATTGAAATAGAAAAATGAGAAACAAGGAAGAAAACTTGTGATACAGTAGTGACGGAATTGAGAATCTCCAGATCTGCTTGTATTAACTCTTAATGTAAAACTCTATTACAAATAACACAAAAAGGTCCAGCCTTCGTTATTTCTTTCTGGGATATATTTATACAAATTTTTACAAAGCAAGTAGAATCTCAATAGTCGCAAAACTTCGGTTATGACAGAGAAGAGAGAAATCGCTCCATTTCTCCCTCTCTGTCTTCACTTGGTGCCAGGTGTTTGTCGTCGCATGGACTCGGTATAGGCGATACATCTGTCCACAAGCTGAGATATTAACCGCGACGATTTAGATTGACAAATGGCTTCGAAGAAGTAGCATTCCTGGGCCAACTGTTGTAGCCTTTCCTCCATCTGTCCATCGATGATGTCGATAGCACATAATTGAGCGCTGGGTTTGATCATGCACCTATCAACTTGGACTATGTCCACCATGGTCAACTGAGTGATATCGACCGACTCTCTCTCTTCCTTTTCTTTCAGATCAACTGAGATCTGTTCCACATTCATCTGTATCAAAGTCTCGGCGTCGCCTCCATTGTCGATGCCCAGTAGCTCGCTGTCTATAGAATTTAATGCCTCCTCCAAGGAATGGGTTATCTTCAGGGCTTGTTGCTTGCCCTCGACGATGTTATGCTCCCATTCCTTCAATAGAATATTTCCCCTGGTTTGTTCCAAGACGGTGAGCCTATGAGCACCTGCGGAAACTCTGTTATTCGTGGCTATCACCGCCTCCTGGAAGGCGACACGAGCCACTCCTACATCCCTTTCTCTGGCAGCTAGGTTCTCGAAAACCTGGTTTACCAACAGACAGTTTTCTCGGATCGCTGCCATCTTGGCGAGCAAATTCTGTTGAGCCGAAGAGATTCTATTCCAAATTTCGATTGCCTAGGATTTGAACATCTCAACGTTGATCATTCGGCTTTCGACGATCTTTGTTCGAGCCCACAGCTCTTCAATCAAATTCCTCGGTTGGCCCGCCTGTATATGATCGTCTCGGACCACTAGCTGTGCTTGCTCGAGCTTGGTTTTGAGCACCTCTATTTCATTTTTATCAGCCAATCTTGCCTATTCTATCTCCACGCTCACTATGCCTTTAGCATTTTCCGTGGCCGAGGCCAATCTGGCCTCAAGAGTCCGGATTAGGCGATTTTTTATTTTGAGTTGGTTCTTTAAAAGTCCGACCGAAAATTGATTCTCCGATGCATACGCTCCTAGCGTCCCTGCCATCTCAGTGGCGAATTGCTCATTCTTTTTATTTTTTCCATCGGTCATAACTTTGTACTTCTTAGCAGTCGACTCTCCCTCCTGGTAGAATTCCCTTTTTACTACCGCTTTTCTCTTTTTATCAAAGAAGAACTCGCTCCGGGGGAGTTCTTATGCTCTTATGGGCCTCAGCTCCTCATTGAATATCCATCCTTCTTCAATATTCCTCTGCGTCGACTGCAAAGGGGTGAAAGAAGTGATGGGTTCCCCGATTTGTTTCGGAGATTTTCCTGGGGTGTCGACTGGGTTCTGCTTCTTTGGCAGCTCTGGGGTCTTTGTCTCGGTCTCCAGATTCTGTTTCTTTGGCGGGTCCGGAGTCTGTATCTTTTCTTTGAGCTTCTTCGTTTGTTCCTCCTTGTTCTGGTGTTTTCCCGAGTCAGGAGTTGCATCTTTGGAACCTTCCACATCCTTCTGTTTTGTCTCGGAAACACCTAGACTCTCACCTCGCAATACAATGGGGAGACAACTTCATCTATGTTCCTGGAATCTTAATACAACGGATGTGTCTTCGGGTGCCAAGGATTGGATCCGGGCTAGAACTTCTTCATAAGACCTCGCCCCTCGGAAAACGTCATCCAAGGGTGAATTCTCATGCTCAAATCTCTTGAGCCCACAATTAGCTAAATGGTTGCTCACAACTTTCTACGGATCATGCTTCTTATATTCGATGGAGACCAAATTTAGGTCTTCCAGGGCTGCCGCCTCGGCTTTGGCATGCCCGAAATATAATAAAGAATAAGAATTTATCCAAATGGGAAAAGACAGCCACACCTTCTTTGAGTACCCTTTGAGTTCTTTACTCACATTGCCAATTACCGTCTGTCGGGCGACCTCGCGACAAGCCAGCTTGTTAGGAATGAATAATGGAAGTGCATGAGGGGGAACCGAAGCACCGAAAACTATGAAGTATGAAAACTCTACCTCCACGTACTAGTCCGCTATGCTTCTCAGATTAGTCGCAAGGCTGTCCGAAATACAGGGTGGTGGGTGACCAAAAATGGCGATATGCAGGGGCACCATCACCCAGTTAAAAATTTCATAGGCGAAACTTTCTGCTTTGTTCTCCCATAGTTTGTCATGATATACATGTATGGGTTTTTCTTGGGCTGGAGTCCAACCCCAACTCATCAATGGGAAAGGTGTCATAGAACAGATTGCGTCCATGATGTATGCAGACATCAAGAACAATGACGCCTTCCCATCCTTCTTCTTCTCCCAATACTCTGTGACCCGATTTTCCAAGCTATCTGAAAGCAATTTTTCCCAATTAAAAGAGAAACCTTCCGCGACCCGAAACATAAGAGGAATCCACACAAGGAAAAAATGCGATGTGTCCTCTCTCCCATATAACCAGCACGTCATCATAGCCACATATTTATACTGTGGCTCCAACGAAGCGATTGAATAAACGCCGTGGTCATCAGCTCTGAACTTTGCAGTGCGTGAAACCCAATCATTTATCAAACCGGGCATGGTTTTATCATATTGTGTGCACTCCTTCTCCTTGAATTCCTCCAGGAACTCAACGCCATATGTGTAGTCAAATTTTGTGGGTAGATTATACATGGTTTGCATATGCTCAGGCCTAAAAGTCCCCACAGTAACTCTTTGTTCGTTCATGATAGTCCTGGTTGGTATTTCTACGTGATCTAATGCCCATCGGACCATGTCGTAATATGGAAACAATCGTGGCCTGGCTGCTACCCTGTGCATTCCAGATTGGATGACTATTTTGTACTTGGTGTTCAGATCATCTCTTTCGTTGTCGTCGGAGTCGTTTGAATAATCCACCAATTCAGATTGCAAAATGTCTGAAACAAATGACCAGTTAGGGACCGAGTCGATACTTCGGGGCGAAGTATCAGAGACATTATCTGAGCCTTGTCCTGCAACCTCGTCATTCGCCTTTGCTGCTTTCCGTGGAGCCATGGTTGAAGCTTGCGTTTTAGCTCTTCTGCGATAGAACTGCGTATACATACAGAAGTTAGTTTACTCAGAAGTGATGAGATCTGCATGCTATGAAAAATGCATAATGAAACGCAGCTCTTACATATATTTGAAAAACGATACCTTTCAAAACAAGCCTGTCCAATCATATTTAGAATTAAATTTTCGCCGTAAAAACTGATCTTATATTCATAGATTTACCCTATTTCCCCATTAATGTCATAAATTTTGGCAGTTTAAAAGTCAGTTGGCATATGTAGTGAAAAGGATTCCTCGAGAATTGTGCAAGCATCGAAACACGGGATGTGTCTTGATTCATCTTAATTAATCCAATCCCGCCAACGTTAATCAATTTCTCGCTATTCGTTATATCGTGGATTTTCTTTTAACATTTTGAGTCTCCAACTCCCGAGACCGCGAGGACTGAAATAGGCTCAATTAAAGGTAAGCGCGATTTGGGCGAAATTAATTTTATAATCATTTTATTCGCCATATCGCAACTCGGAACTTCGAAGATAAGTTTCTGGGAGGTTTATATGTCGAGTTGCGAAACCGTGAGACTGCGATAACAAGACTTAATTAAGGGGAGGGTAATCTTGGATTAATTGATTAATTAATCATGTTGTAATTACATCGTGACTTCGCGAGTCGGGTTTTAGACGCCGCAACTTTCAAAAAAGATAGTGCCGAGTGGCGAAGCGCCGAGAACAACTTTAACCATGGTTAGCCTTTTTGCCTTTAATCCTTGACCAGGGTTATCCCGAAAGGGCCTCGTGTTCTCGGCTCTCGAGGCTTTAAAAATAAAAATTTGGGTTCGGAGATCACCGAGGCGTGAAACCCCGACGACATCTAATCACGAGTTAAATTTTTTTACCCTATTCATTTGTCTTGAGTGAAAATTTAAAATGACTTCGCCGTTTCGTGACTCGGGACGTGTGAATTCATGAGTTATAGTATCCGACTTACGAGATCCCGAAATAGAACAAAAAAGAGGAAACCTTCTTACGAAAAGTAGGACTTGTTTCGAGGGTAGAAGAATTATAGCTGCTTGTGTGATCAATCTCTTAGAGATCATCAATCTCTCGGAGGGAAAAAGAAAACCACCTTAGATTTCAAGCATCGAAATGAAAATTGTGACGGGTTAAAAAACAAGGGCGGCTCCAACAGGGATCATCACTAATATGAAATATGGATGATCCAATTTCATCTTCAACTGCATAGATGGGGTGATTTCCTGGATTTTCATGATCGATTACAAGATAGGATAGTCTAACTTCTCTGTACAACCTTCAGTGTTCTCCTCCAAATATAGGTATACTAACATATGTTAGGTCCATCTGTAAGGATCCTCCTCCCTTCTTATCCCAATATCTAGATAGTATCATGACAAATTTAGGTTGTATATCAGCCACTACCACATCCATAACAACACTCTTCATAGGTAGTTGGGATAAGGTAAAAAACATATCTTTTATAAACCCTAGACATTTAAATTTTTTAGAATCAAAAGAATACAGGTCTTGGTATGGTTTTATAATGTCAAGACCTAATTCATCCACAACTACCTTAGGCATAACATTATGTGAGGCTCCAAAATCCATAAGGCAGTTGTGCATAATCTTCTCATGAATGTTCAGGGATATGTAAAATGGAGGTGAGGCATTAGATGTATCTTCGATATGAGGTTCTACAGTGATGGTAGGATTTTCATCTTCCAATTTTATTTTTTATGAAGACATGATAGAAGCGGGGGGTTGCAAGATTTTCAAGATTGATTTTTAAAAGACTCATTTTTCATCAGTTCCACCAAAGGTAGATGAATTTTTATCTTATTAATTTCATGTTCCAAATTAAAAGGAACAAGTTGTTTTTCAGTTTCCTTTACCTCTAGGGAAGTAACCTTGATGGGATGCTGAGGTTGATATGATTTGTTCCCTGTATCTTTAGTTGGACTCTGCTTGGCTGAGACCTTAGCCTTTTTTATTTTGGACTGGTGTATTTTCCTTTGGTCCATTTGATCTAGGCCTTAGATCATATTTCTTCTGAGGCTCATTCTAAAAGATTTCTTCTTCTTCACCATTGTCAAACTGAATTGATATCAGAGAATATTGATACTCCTGTTGAGTTAAATGAGTAGAAGAAAGTTTAGTATCAGTTAAAAGGACTTTTGAATTTTCTTCATTCTCATCACTTTCTTTTGTCTCTTCAACTGCATTATTATAAAAAGGTGGTAAAATCCTTTGATCATTTTGATTCATTCTCTCCATCTGCATATCTTGAGGATCATTATGTGGTCTTCTAAACTGATTGGGTTTTCTATTCCCCCCTTCTAGAACATGTCCGTTTGGATGCTTAGTCTCTAGTTTCAGTCTCACAAGATCTGATGTCAGATTTTTTAACATCTTATCCATCTCATCAATATTTGGGTCAGATGTTACTGCATGAGAGGAATATGGAACATCTTATTTCTACTTCTTTTTATCTCCGTCAGATCTTGTTTTTAACCTTTCTACCACCAAAATATTTGATTCCACTTCACTGGCTGCCTCATGCATCAAAATCAATGTAGAAGATCTTCTTTCTCTTAACAAAAGAGAAAATTCTACATCAACGACATTAGAAAAGGTAATTTTTGCAGAAGTTTCTATAGGTTTGATATCATCATGGATTTTACTATACATTTTGTTAAATATTTTGGTAAAATGTGAAACAGACTCACCATTCTTTTGTTTCAAAGACCCAAATTCAGTAATATAGTACAATTAGTCCTTTTTGTCTCCCCATAGTTTCAGAAAGGTGGCATCTAATGCATCAATATCACTAATAGAACTGGAAAGGAGACCTCTGAACCCCTTCCTTACCTCCCCATCCAAACTTTGTACAAATAATCTCATCCAAAAATATGTGTTCAACATGGAAATTGTATGCAAAGCTATAAAAATATGCCAAATGTTCTTCAACTATGACCTATCCTTATCCATTAAACCTAGGCAGATATTTTATATAATCTACAGTTGGGAAAGCATATAAAACTTGGGGAAACACCAAGGGTGAATACCTAGTAGCTATGATAGAATCCATTCTATTGAAAACCATGGTGTGAACAATTGGAGTAGGAGATTTAGGAGGAGATGATGGTTGTGAAGTATGAGGTGAAGGTGGAGTATGAACCTTATAAGGTGATGAAGACTGAGAATGGGTCTTTGGGGACTCTAGGAATCCTTCAATAACTAGAATATTATTGAAAAATTGAATTTGAGGTTTAACTTTCTAAGAAGTACAAATTTGAGATAAGGATGAAGATAATATCTGATCAATATCTTCTTTGGTATGTGCAATAAAAATGCTTAAGGATTCATATGTGAAGATCGTATCTTCCTCTTCTTATTTGATCAATTCATAAAATAATCTCTATTGTTCCACTGTCAAATCATTAAAGGAAATTTTTGCAGGTAGAAATAATTCTGAAGGCTGGATAATAAGTTTTTTTTTTCAATCACAGGTACCAAATCTTCTTTAGGAACAACAATGGGTATTTTGGAAACAAAAATTGTTTCTTCAAAACAAGGATATTTACCTTTAGAAGATGAAGATTGGCCTGAAGTATCTCTAGATTTTCTTAATACATTTTTAGGATTTGATACTGCTGGAGTTGGATTAGGATCTGGGTTGGCTCTGGTCACTTTATTTTTTGAAGATGTATCTGTTATTGAGGCTTTGGTAGGATTAGACTTTGATCCCTTCACTTATCTTTTAGGATCCATATCTTCTGCAATTGAGTCGCCGGGTGAAAAATATGCAGTCTACTTTTGTATCCAACTCTTGTTTAGCCTCAACAGTTAGTCTTTCTCAATGTCATTCTTCCCAGGGATATATATCTTCATTATTTCATCCTCAGAAATTGTGCCAAAATATGTTAGTCCCTAAATTTGTCCTTGACTGCTAAGGGAAAGCTAGGGCACCTCATTTATTGCAATGGTTTTAGGTTTGTAGGTCTTTTTAGGTTTTGGATTGGTTTATAGATCAAGTAGGGAATGGATAGGGAAAATAAGAGTTTTTGGTTACAAAATCAAGTTTCCACTACACATACTTAGTCAATGTTTTTCAACATGATGAGCTAGATAAAGAAATATAGCAATAAAAGAAAGAAATTGTAAGTTCACAATTTGTTTACTCACACAAAAAGTTCTCGATCCTAAATATCATTTAGAAACAAGAATAAAGTATTTGAATACAATTCATGTAGAAAATAATTAATCAACAAAATATTTACCAGATTTCAAACACTAACACGATACATCAAATGCTTTGCAAAGACACATATGCATTCAGGTAAGAAAAGAAACAATACAAGAGAAGATAAGTATTCTAACCATGAGATATACTTTTCCATTGAGTGTATTATGAAGTAGGTTCCAAACTTTACAATAAGAGACAATATGTATTTAGCAACACTAAACTCAAACCCTTTACTCTGTCAACATATTTCCTATTTATGACTAGAGTTGGTTTCAATAAATTCTGAATTCTAGATCTAGTTCTGATTTAGTCCTGATTTTTTGCTAACATATAGGAATCATATTCCATTACATGATTTCATTACATTTCAAAAAATCTGGTCTTTAGTAAAAATGGCTCGATTTCTAAGACTAAATAATGATATCACAAATATCCTGATCCTGTAAAATAGAGGCTTGTTGAAACTACTTCAGGTAGACGTGTCGAGAAATTGATCTTCAAGTATACACTTGACTTTGGACTTTTCTTGCTTCAGCTTGGTCTTGAGTACTACATTGCTCCAATAAAGCTTGATATTCATCTTCCTAACCTTGTTGGAGAGTTCACATGTCTCTTTGTTCTTTTCTTTTAGCTTTTCAACCTTGTCTTGCAGTTTTTCTTTCCATAACTCAAGTGCCTATTTTTCATGCTTCAATTCCTTGATTAATGCCTGCAAATTTTTAACCTTTTTCTTTTTAGGTGCATCCCTTGTTTCTGCTCTACATCCACAATAGTCTTCCTCATGTGTAGGTATGTTAATATAATGGAAAGTTTTGGATTCTTGGATCTCATTCTGTATCTAGGTTCATTTGAGGGTGACTCTTTAATGATCTCCTTGTATGTAGATTTAGAAAAACTTTGTATTTCCTCTGTATCTATCTCTGGAAGCTCATACATTTCTGGAACATAGGTAGGGTCTAGCTCCATTTTATCCTATGAATGAGAAGATGTTAGGTTAGGTTTTGACATTTGTTTCTTCCCCTTTACAGGCTTCTTTGGAACCTCATATGTTACCTCCTCATCTAAGATAATTACACTATCTTTCTTAAGTGAGGGTTTAAAAATAGCTTTAGAATTCATCCTTTATTTTTTTTTTGGTCTGGTCTTGGGCCTGCTGGGATAAGTTACAGGATGCTTGCATTTACCTCTTTTACTCTGTTTTACTTGTGGGGTTTTTAAAACATGTGTATCATCGGTTTCTGCATCAGAAAGATTTAACTTCTGGCAACAACTCGATCTTGTACTTAGTCATCCTCTGTGTAGATACCCTGATAAAACCTGTAAATTTATGTTTAGAGGCAGATGATTCAGGATCTAGATTGATTTATTCTTCCTATTGAAATTTGAATTTCCTTTTACTTGATCTAGTTCGTTTATCCACAGGTGAGACTTCCTTCAGTTTTGCAGAGCTTTTTGAGGTACTTACTTTCTCTTTTGAAGCTTTAGGTTTCTCTTGTTTTGCATCTTATTCATCCATCCCTAGAGAGATCAATAAGTGCCTCCAGGCCATTTGAACCTCCCTTGATGCATACCAAACTAGAATTTTGATCAAACCTTGATGAAATAAACTCTTATGGGTAGTTTGAGGATGAGTTTGCACTCTCTTAGAAATTTTGGTCAAAATTTTTAACAAGTAAAAAGGCATACTCATATCCGTGTCTCCATTTAGATGCATAAATTTTTTCATATGATAATGATAAGGATAATAAAATATTCCCTCACCTATTATATACCTCTAGAATATTGTCAAAACATCCCACCATTATTCCTTTAACCATTTAATAGGGATCCCTTGACTCTAGTCAGGGTCATGGTGTTCTGGTAGCAAGAATTGCTTGTATAGGTCTGCATACAACTCACCTTTTGTTCCACCATCTCTCACTGTGCACAGGTAAGAGACATACTACCCCAATCAAGTGTTCAGTAACGTAGATTAATACTCTTTCCACTTGAGTTTTAAATCCATCAAAGTTTTAGGTGAACAACATCGGAACCTCCTCATGGTAACCCTATAAATTACAACAGAAGTCGTACCATCTTGCATTGATGAATTTTTGCATGATCTCAGGATATGCTTCCAACAATTTTCCTCCTATCAATTCCAAATGGCTAACCTAACCACTTTTCTTCAGAGCCATCACACTGCTTGTGATTTCTATAAAAAATGCTAGGGTTTCAAAAGTCGGGCTTAAGAATTCCTACAAAGACCACTGATATGGAAAGGTTCCTTCAGCTTCAAAATACTTGTTAGGATCCCAATCTAGTTATACAAAGTCCTTTTCAAAATTAAATCATCACTTTAAATGCTTCATATTGTGACCTGAAACCCAACTTCAGTATATGCATAAAAGGCACATACTTGTGTTCTTTAAATGATATCCCTATATATAATCACCATTTTCCGATATTCACTAGCCTACACGATTCTCTACACGATCTTCTCGATGCTCTTGTGACAATTAACACGATTTTTAGGATCAAAACACGTTCAAACAATGATGGGTTTTGGCGCTACGAGAATGGTAAGAGATTATAGTTTGTCCAAGGGTAAGAGATTATATTTTTTCCAAGGGTAAGATATTATATTTTGTCCAAGGGTAAGAGATTATAGTTTGTCCAAGGACTAATAGGGCCCATAGTGATAATAGTACAGGTCATTCAATGTAAGGTGTACTAGGTCCACTATATTATTAAATAAGGCCCACTATGGTAGTTAGATATATTAGTGTGAACATAATATATGTAAGAGGACTTACTAGAAGGTTCTTCTTCTAGAAGGTTCCTCCTCTATAATGTTTTTAGGTGGTTGTTAGCACTATATAAATGGGTTCAAGCAATGTAATGAGAGTAAATAAGTATTGTATTTGGAGTGGCAGCTCATTAGGAGGTTTTCCCCTAGAAGAGGAAAGTGAACATGAGTGGATACCTTCCATAATATGATCTTTGTATGGTGTTTCCCTACATTAAGGGTTTTCATAATAATAAAGTGGAAGTTCTTCTATATTGTTATGTAGATATTGTGTGGTGATTGTATTTGCAAGTCTTTGGTGCTTAACAGTAAGTGAAAACAACACTGTTGTGTGGGACTTTCTCAAGGAATATTTTACCTCACAACCTGATATTCTGCCTGTGCAAGATTTTGTAGTCCATATTGAGAATATTAGTTACTTTCTGATTGGATTGATTAATTGGAATTTTTCTTTACATTGCAATAGTTTAGGTAGAGATAACATTTATTTTTGAAGGAATTAGATTTAATTCAAGTCTTTTCATTCCACATGTGTGTTAGAACCTTCTTTCAAAACCTTTAACCTCACTAGTTGAGAGATTATTGTTGCAAAGAACCCACAACCAATGGCATATTTCACTTTGTAGCTTGATTTTATACTAGTAGAACAATGATAACCTAAGGTTGAAAGAATTATATTTCAATTGAAGTTTTAAAGATTAATATAGATTGCACTTTCTAAATTTGACAGAGTAGTTAATGATCATATTCAAGTTTGTATTTCTGATCTAGATGGATGTTGGTGACCTCCCACCTATTCCAACTAGCTCATTTTAGCAGTTTTCTAGTTTGTCAGGTTTTTCCTAGTTTTTGGGTACCCAACTTTCGGGGCCATTTTGAGGCCCTAAACATCCTTTTTAGGGCTCGCCACAATCAAATGATAGATGGAGTCAGAGTTTGATGGCAACATGTGTAGTCCTCAGATATAAATTTCCAACGGGCTATCGTGCGCCTAAAAAAAAGATCGTATGCAAAAGTTACGACCCCGGGAAGTTGATGTACTGACTTACCACAATGGGGCCCACATGGCTTTTGGCGCTTCGTCTCCCAAGGTTAGCTTTTTGGATGTATAGGGTTTTGGAATTCCTTTTTATTGTAAAAAAGGATTGGAGAGCCTCATTGTAACCATCGTCTTGCGATCCATCACATCTCTTCTCAGAGATAAGCTGCCACCATTCTAGCAAGCTTGTTTTCAGTCTGCATTTTATGGTTTCAACATATTTCCTTATTGAATAGAAGCTAGTTTTACTATATATCTATTATTGTTCCTTGTGCTTCTCTATTAAGCATAATAATAATATTTTTTCATTTTGTTTTGCTCATAAAATCTGGATCAATGGTATCAAATCGGTCTTCTCCCTGTCGTTCTTAATGCATGTCCACGATGAGGTCTGGGTACAAAGAATTGGGTCTCGAGCTTGTTTCTCTTGAGGAAAAAATCTATCGCACGCCCAAGCAACCTCTCATGGAAGGAAAAAATAAAGACAATGGGGTATGATATCCTTTCAAAATGTTGCTCAAGGAATCCCTCACGCAACAAAGGAATGAGATGATGGATAGTTTTGCGCAAATCCTTCGACAACTACCAACAGGCGACACATCTTCATCGAGCGGAGGTGCCGCCCCATTCAAGGTACAAATAAACTTTCATATTCCTATATTTGAAGGTCATATCGACACAGTTGATGTAGACAAATGGTTGAATCTACTAGAAGGGAATTTTTCTTTCCATAACTTTTTGAATAGATAAAAGATTACTTTTGTGCTCCTCAAAGTTGTTCCCCATGTCAAATATTGGTGGGAAAATTTCTGTGAGAAAAAGGAAACAAAGGAACCCTAATTATTTACAGTCGCAGTCACCTGGGAGTCCTTCAGGGATGCTATTAAGGAACAATACTACCTTGTTGGAAGTTATGATGACCTGTATACAAAATGGACCACACTGCGGTAGGAAAGAGACCAAGCGATGCCAGAGTTCACAAATATCTTCCATACCTTGCACACCAAGCTGGGTATCAAATATTCTGAGAGACATATGGTGCTAAAGTATCGCGGTGGTCTGCATAGATACATCCAGGCTGAAATGGAGTTTCTGGACATCTCATCCTTGGGTACGGCCTATCGATATGTCGTCAAAATCGAGCAGAAGCTTAAACAAAAGATGCAAAAATTTGGGCTTCGGATCCCCTCACGGAAAAACAAGGGCATCCCCAACCCGCATAATAAAGGATAGAGAAAATATGGAAAACCTCAGGACAACCAAACTAAGCTGCAAGAAAATAAAGACATTGAAAAGACAAAGAAAGATACAGGGAAGTGGTGCGACTTCCATAAGAGCCCCTGACATAACACTGTTGATTTCTGCTCAAACCAGTCATTGGTGGCTAAGGTGAAAGCTTTTGAATAAGATGCGGATAACGAATCTGAGTCAGAACCAGAATGGGGGAGACATATCATTGATGCAGAACCCAGTGCCACCATTGCTACCAACAAGATCCAATGCGGTGAACCAGATGAGTCAGAGGAAGGAGAGCACATCTTTCATTCACAGATGTGGGTAAAAGGCACCCTACTGTACTTCATCGTTGATCTAAAGTCAAGATTGATCTAAATTCTGGCTACCACTAGGTCCCAATAGAACAAACAGATGTATGGAAGACAACCTTCAAGTAAAAATAAGGTCTTTTTGAATGGTTGGTCATTCCCTTTGGTTTGAAAAATGCTCCAACAAATTTCATGAGGATGATGGACGATATCCTGCGACCTTTCACCAATAATTTTGTAGTGGTGTATCTAGATGAAATCCTCATCTACAAAAATACTTGGGTGGAACACTTGCAACATATTCAATAGGTTTTGCACACCCTACGAAAACACAAGCTATATGCCAACATGGAAAAATTCTCCTTCGGCATGGACAAGGTCTAGTACCTAGGCTACATTGTTGATCAACATGGTGTGCATGTGGATCCAACCAAGTTCTAGGTCATTCGTGACTGGCCATTCCCAACCACACTCACCGAGCTTCAAATTTTCTTGGGCCTTGCCAATTTCTACTGCAGGTTTGTGTTGGGATTCTCCCATATTGCATGGGCCCTCAGCCAAGTAACTAGGGGTGGTGGTAAGGAAAACTTTGTGTGGGGCCTTTCCCAACAAAAAGAGTTCAATGATTTGAGGTAACACTTATGCTTAGCCCCAGTACTTTCATTACCAGACCTACAACAACCCTTTGAGATCGAGACATATACTTTACACTATGTTGTGGGTGTAGTTCTCACTCATTGTGGCCACCTCGTGGCCTATCATAGTGAGGCACTATCAAATATTGTTCATAAATACCCTACTTACGATAAAGAAATGTACTCCATTGTGAAAGCCTTTCTTTAGTAGAGACATGACATTATTGGGAAGGAGATAGTCATCCACATTGATCATAAGACACTGCAGTTCATGCAGACACAAGGAAAATTTCAGAATGACTTCCATCAAAAGTGGTCCACATACTTGTAGCAGTTCCACCTCAACATCAAGTATAAACCATGAAGTACCAATGGAGTCATTGATTGACTCAACCGACCTCTAGTCGCGAAAATCACCATGGTGCTAGACTCTTGCGGTCATGAGACCTCCATATGGCCCCACATCTATGAGACAAACCCTGACTTCGCCACCACCTACTAAATGTTGGGTGAAAACCCAGTTGTCTCTAATTTCCATCTTTAGGACGAGATGTTGTGCCATCTGGTTCATCTCTGCATTCCATCAAGCGAGCGAGCGAAGATGATTTTGGAAGCCCACTACAGTTGGGTGGCAGGAAACTTTGGTGTTGAAAAGACAATGGAAGTGTTGCATAAAAAATTCTACTCTCTAAAACTTCGACAATATGTCAGCACGTATATCAGGTCCTGCACTACCTATGCTATTTCCAAACCGACCACTAAGAAACAAGGCCTGTACACCCCTATGCCTACTTATGAAAGGCCATGGAAATCCATCTCAATGGACTACATGTCGGGCCTTTCATCCACCATGAGGGGAAATGACTGTGTTTTGTGGTTGTTGATCGCTTTTCCAAGATGGCCATTCTGGCCGCCTACAAGAAGAGCATCACAACAGAGGCTACTGTCAAGATCTTCTTTGAACAAGTATGGGTACATTTTGGTATCCCAAAAACCATTGTCTCAAATCGGGACAGTCGGTTCCTCAACACATTCTGGTCGAGCCTCTAGTCATTGTTGGATATCAAGATCACCAAATCTACTGCCTTCCACCCCGAGACAGATGGCCAATCCAAGTCATCAATCGAATGATCATGCATATCCTGCACATGTAAAATTCCAAGCACCCCCACACATGGTATGAGAGTCTTCTCTATGCTCAACATAGCTACAACCGAGCCCTACATAGCTCAACCGATCATAGCCCCTTTCAAGTGGGGTTTGGATTCCGACCATTGGGTCCCATGGATGTTGCACTATCCCTTGAAGCCACCTCGAAGGACTCGTCCCTTGCTCGAACTGAAGCTGAAAAATCCACCTGGTTCATTGATCAGATTCAAAACATCCACCAATAGGTTCATGATATTTTATAAAAGTCCAATTCCAATTACAAGCAATGCCATGATCAACACCGGGTGCCACATAAGTTTCAGGTGGGAAACAAAGTTTGGTTGCACTTGCAAAAATAATGCCTTACAGGGCCCCATTAGAAGTTTCTCCCACTCCATTATGGACCCTACACCATCACCAAGGCTGTGGGTGACAATTATTTTGAGCTCAACATTCCCCCTTTCCTTGGCCTGCACCCAGTGTTAAATGTGGATCTCCTTCGACCATATTTCCCACCATTATTGGACACATTAGAGATAGCATAACAATTGACACCAACATAGCTCAACCATGAATACATGCAACATCCATTCAATGATCATAGTGTGGAAACACAGGTTAAGTACACTCACCAGCAAAGGGTCCAACTTTATCAAGTTGTCAAAGCAGGGAAACTCCTGCACCAAGGCAAGTGGCTCACCCAGGGCCAAATTCAACAGAAATTTCCTCATCTGATGGGGGGAATCAACACAATGGAGACCATTTCTTCCTAAGGAGGGAGGATTAATCCATATGGATGTCTATGGTCTCCCACCTATTCCAACTGGCTCATTTTGGCAGTTTTCCGGTCGTCGACTTCTGGGGCCGTTTTGAGGCCATAAACAACATTTTTAGGGCTCGCCACAATTAAATTATGGAAAAAGTCATATTTTAATAGAAACATGTGCATTCCTCAGATATACCTTTCCAACGGTCTATCGTTCTCCTAAAATGAATATTTTATGCAAAAGTTACGACCCTGGGAAGTTCATGTACTAACTTACCCCAATGGGGTCCACATGACTTTTGGTGCTTCATCTCCTAGGGTTAGGTTTTTAGATGTCTAGGGTTTTGTAATTCCTGTTTATTTTAAAAAAGGCTTGGAGAGCCTCATTGTAACCACATTCTTGTGAATGAGCATAACCGTCACATCTCTTCTCAGAGATAAGCTGCCACCATTCTAGCAAGCTTGTTATCAGTTTGCATTTTACAGTTTCAACATATTTCCTTATTGAATAGAAGCTAGATTTACTGTATCTCTGTTATTGTTTCTTGTACTTATGTGTTAAGAATAATAATAATTTGTATTCATTTTGTTCTTCTCATAAAATGTGGATCAATTTCCTTCTCAGTTTGTATTTTTAAGCTAATTCCCTCACATACAGTGATTGTGCCTCACAAGTTTATGAACTTTCGGATTGATGATTTAATGTCATCATTTATGCAAGTAAATTAGACCAACATGGAGCAGATGTGAAAGAGAAAAGGTGCTAGGGCTGAGAAGAGAAGGAAAAAGAGCAATGAAGAAACAAAAGAGAGTCTGAGGTCTGCAAAAAAAGGGAAGTCAGTCCGATTTTTTCATTATTCAGGTTATGAGTCTATGCAACATTTTTGTATGTGGTTGGAACAATCCTACAGAGAGTTTGTAATGGAGTCATTCTAGCCATATGTAAAGAATATTAACAAAGAGCACATATCACATTGTATTGCATCACTTGCAGAATGTATCATAGCATAGGGTGCTATTCCTATTGCATTGTGAGTCTCTTGATCTATGAATTCTACCATTTAATGGAGATAATATAAAGCTTCTATTCTCTTTGTCAATGGTTGTGTTTATTTTAAGGTTAATGGATGAATGTGTTAATGGTGTATGTTGTTAGTATGTTGATGAATTGTGATGGAATGTATGAATACTATCCCGAGTGGCTTCTTGTATTCTTTACCCCTTCATCTCCGACATAACACTAGGTGGTCTTTATGATTCTCATGGCATCTCAGGTGAGACCTTCTTTGTTCCTTGACTGGATATTGATATGTCAACGCCTTGGGGTTTTGTTGGTCAACTTTGGATGAACCCTGGGTCATGAACCCCCCAATGTTAGGAAGGTTACATGCAAGTGAGACAACATAATCCCCATGATTAAATCCTACTGTCAAGCTGAAAATATCTCCAAATATTTAGTAAAAAAAACTCCCCCCTCATACCCCCTCATACCTACTAAAATAAAGAAAGTAAAACATAAAGATCAACGATGGCTTAGATGGATTCAGAATTTTAGTATTTTACTTAATAACAACCTTACCATTTTCTTTTCCCACACTAATTTCCCCACATTTATGTATTTTATTTTTGTTGGAAAAAGAAGTCAAATTCTATAATCAATATTCCTTGAACACACATAACTGTGTACTTCATTTAGAGCTTTCGGTACATGCACAATTGTGTACTTTGTTTATATCTTTTGGCACATGCATAATTGTGTGTATTCCTTCCTAGTTGCTTTGATTTTCTTTGATATATATTGAAATAAGTCAAGAGGAAAATTACAATATAAAATGGAGTACCAATTGAGTATCAATTACAATAATTTTCCTTTCATATTATAGATCATTATTTTGATTTTGTAACATGGAGTACCAATTACTAGGATTTATCTTTCGTACTTACAACATGGTGCAAGGAACATTCATATATGGATACTTCTATATACAAATGATTTTATGCCCACTTAATTTGTATTTTATATTTCTTATTTTATTGATTGTGTATAGGTATAAATGATTGAAAAATGTCACCTCTAGTTCATCCTAAAAAGGATAAAAAATAGCTTTCACTTGTTGATGCATTTGATATCCCTCAACTCTTTAATCAACCATGCAACTCAAAAATGAAGTATATGATCATCCTTTTGAAGGCCATGAATCATATAGTGCATAACTTCTTGAAGAGGAACCAACATCCAAGAGGCCCAAAAGAGCATTCAAGTCCAAATGGAAGACAATATTTCCATGGGTTTATGCCATAAAATATTGTAATGGTGTTAAAAGGATAAATTTTTCATGGTGTGTTAAATTTAAAATAGAAACTCCATATGCTAAATATGAAAGTACAAATCTTCAAGTTAGTGGTCTAAACATCCATGAAACATCAGATGCTCATAAATTTTCTTTGCAACATTTAGAGGGGGAAATAAAATGGAGTACTCTTCCAATTACTAAACATGTAGAGCTAATGGTGGATGTTGAGAAGGAGAGAGTTATATTAGTGATTGAAAATGTGTATTTTGTTTCAATACATGATTTACTTTTAGAAGTATATAAGACAATATGTGACTTGAATAGGTATGAAAACAATCCTCACATGCCTATAACAAATGAATATTTAGCATATACAAATACACCATTTGGAAAAACTCTTCTATAGGTTGTCAAGGAGGTGTATTAGAAAACGTTAAAAGATGAGATTTTCAACAACCCATTTTACTCAATTTCAGTTGATGAAAGTATTGATCGGACTATGGTGCAACATTTGATAATTTATATTACATACTTGAAAAATGAAGGAAGATGTTGTTAAGCCCTAGACAAATCCCCATGCTATGTATACAAACCCCTTATTAAGCCCTAGATATTGAATTATTACATTTCTAGTGTTATATTAGTAGGTCGGCTAGAACCCTTAATTATACCCTTTCATTATAATTGTACCCTTTGTCTCCTATATATATATATATATATATTACCAAGGATACCTAGTCTTAGGATCATCATATCTCATCATGTACATTCAATATATTGTAAAAGGAGTTTTCTCCCTTGAGGTGGACTGTTAGTCATTGTTTTTTTTTTATCATTCTCAAGGCATTGGTTCATAACATTTGGTATTAGAGCATCGATCCTAGGGTTTTTATTTTTCAAGTTAGGCATATTAGAATTTTTTCTATAACTTGTTTTTTTGACCACTACAGACAACTAAACTTGGAGGTTTGTAACACCCCAGGTTTTGAACCCCATATTAAATAATGTATTTTGTTAATTGTCAAGAGGCCAGAGGGCTCAAACAATTAAAAGAGACCAATGTGCCTAAGAAATGTAATGTTTTGATCATTATTAATAATAAACACATCACTGGTTGCTAGACGATAAGGACTAGAGTTATAGGGGGATATGATTCCACAAGAGAGGGCGATTGAGGGGATAAATGTTTATTTCCTAATTAATTACCATTTTGTCTAAGGGAGCGAATCAGTTACATGAGCTTCTTGGGGAAGGCCAGGAGGTTCTTGATTCCCCATGAAATACTTAAAACCGCCCCTGGTCTATTGGGGGGTTCATTTTTCACTCGTTCACTTTCTCACTCGTTCATTGGTTCACTCACTTACTCACCCGTTCATTCATTACATTCTTACCTATCACTCATTCATCCTTCATCATCAGTGTCTTGGCTTGGGGAGAGGGAAACAAACTGTTGAGAGTATCCATGGTATTGTTGGTTGTAGAGGTCCTTGGTGTAATCCATCCCTGACTTGAGGATGCATGTTTTAGATGCGTTGGCCTATGTCCATGTTTGTTCATAGATGTGAGTCTTGAGAGTTACAACATGGAAATTCTGTACAAGTTGTGTTGGAGCCCTAGAAGGAGAAGGAATTCCTTAGGGACTGCATTGAAGAGAAGGGTGGGGGTCCATTCTCTTGGGTGGCATAGGTTGGGTAGAAGAGAGTTGGCTACTTGGATTGTTGTGAGTGCTGGGAAATCCTATGAGAGATTGAGTGCTTACTGGTTTGGGAAACCAAGTAACACTCTGGAACCTCCCTTGTGGATTCATAGCCCTGGCTCAGGGGTGACACTACTGTTGAGTTTTGGAATATTAGTGTCTACGATTGGGTGGAATGTCCTTGGTATGCAACCAATTGATGTCTTCTTTTATAAATATAAGTGCTCTTTGTTATGGTATTATTTACTTGTATATGAATGTATTTTGTTGTGTATTTATTTATCGTTTAATTAAATCTTTAGAATATGCATGCTTGTTGGTTATTGCTGTGCATGTCATTAAATATTTTCTTTTACACATCCTTATTAATTTAAAAAGGTATCGGTAAGAGAAAGAAGTCTAAGCGTGGGCTTGAAGGTAGTGTACCTCGTCTTGTGGGTGGCAGGGTATGTTACAGATTGGTATCAGATCTTCTAGTTCAAACAATGGACTGTTATGGGCTAGAACAAGTGCAAATCGGGAAGATTCACTGTTACAGATTATATATATATATATATATATATATAAGTGCAAATTTTGGGGAGAAACGGTGGAAGCGTTTGAGTGAAATCGGCAAAATTCTTGAACAGATCTGAGTTTGAATAATTCTAGGATTGTCTATGAAGTTAATGGATTTGATCTGCAGAGTTGCAGAGCCGAATTCGATTTGGAAGGTCAAAAATTTGAGTTTTAATGGTCGTTGTAATTATGGACAGAGTTTGGAGAATTGACGGTTGAGATCATGTTCGATCTTGGATCAATGGTCTCGATTCGTCCTTGAATTTTTTTTTCTTCAAATGTTTGCAAAGTTTGACAGAATTACCAAATCAACAGCTGGGATTGATTCAAAGATTTGAAAAATGAGGAACGCCAAAGTTTCCTAATCATTTCAACTGTTTGGGGAGTTGGAGAAAACCAATGGTCAATATCATCTTGGATGGGAGATCAACGACCCAGATTCACCTGTGATTTTGTCAGAAATTCGAAGTGTTGAAGTTCACCAACAAAAACATCGCCAACAACCAATGGTCGGGGGTTGGCGAATTGGGTGAAGGGTTGAATATTGACCAAGGAAAATCTACGATTGTCGACGGCTGATGGTCGAGGGTCGACGAATTGGGTGAATGGTTGTGATGGGTGTTCTATATGCACTAAAAACACACTAAAAAACCTCAATTAAATTGTCAACCATGGGTAATTAAACTTAGAGTTGTAGCACTATATGTGCCAAGGAAGAAAGGAAAGAGGTAGTATAGTCTAATTAAGGATATGGGCTATCTAAGGGCTAATGTATTCAAGAAAAGACTATTAATGATCAAACCCTATTAATAAATTTAAACTATTTTCCCTAAGTAATTTTTGAACAAAGGATCGATGGATAGCCTAAGAAAGCAAATGAAAACCCTACTTAAAGAAAACTAACTTAATCATGACAATAAGAAAAAACAAACTATCTATTCAATCTACCTAATAAGCAATAATAACAATAAACTACTTTAATTAACCTACTCAAATTCAATAAGCAACTATCCTATTAAAGCAAGTAAAATAGACAAGCAACTACCCTATCAAAGAAAGCAAATAAGAAAGAAAACAACTAACTAACCTATGCTAACTTCTACAACAAGTAAACTAATCAAAATTACTCAATAAGCAACTAATCAAACTAATGAGCAAGTGAACTCTAGTCTTAAATTAAACTTCATAATTACTTCTAATTTACGAAAGGAAATCTTAATCTACTAAATTCAAATCATCATGACAATAAAAGTAATCAACAACTACTATTTAATCTACAATAAGAAAACTATTCTTTAATCTACCAAAACAAGAAGACTATTCTCTAATCTACAAAAGAAAGAAAACTCAAATATAGTGTTAATGGTTATGTCTCCGGTGTCTTATAATATCACGATGGAATTTAACAATTAATGATAATTCAAGAGGGATAAACTCAATATTGACTTCGATAGCAAAGTGAACGCCATTATAGATGCAACATCAACTACCCTGCATATCCATGTGATTATTCAATCTATGCATTAATCATCAACAATATAAAAACACTATTCTATTTAATTCAATTGCATTCTATGCTAATTAAGAAGATTCATACTACTTAGATTCATAACTGGAAACTAAACTCAATAATCAACCTTAAAATTGCAACCTAGATCTAGAGAAGAAATTGTATAAACTAAACTAAACTAATCCTATTTTAACAATTCAAATTGCAAAAGATGAAATACTCATAAAACATAAATTGAATTCTATTTCTATTTTAGTATATGACAAGAAATTAAATGAGCAAACTAACTAACAATTATATAAGCAGAACTAAATAGAAATTAGATAAGCAAACTGAAAATGGAAACTAAAACTAACAATTATCCATCCACCGAAGCTTGTCAAAGAAACCATAAACTAACTAATCTGTTTTTAAACTCTATTTCAACATATGAAAAATATAACTATCATCTAATTATACACAAGGTTAGTAGCTAAGAAATTTCAAGTTCATTTCCTATCAACTAAAAGATCATTGCATATTAACACTAGCCTCCATAATAACCTACAAAACTGAACTAAAGTAATTAAATTATGAACAACAATTTACATAGTAAATAAACATAATAAAACTCATAAACATGAAATAAAAGGAATGATGATTACACTATATACATTCACAAGATAATTGGCTAAATATTCACCCAAACTGCTGGTGGGCCCCCCAGTAGGTCATGGCTACCCCTCAACGATAAATCACGAGCACAAGCATCATGAATTCAACATTAAAATGAAAAATGCAGTTTAACACAGTTTTAGCAAAATATGTCTGAAAATGGAAAAACAGAGCTGAACTATCCTTTTCTCTCTTCTACTATTTTTCTGACCATTAAGGTGGTATTTATAGATTTACAAACTGAGAGGTCGACAACTATAAGGGTCAACCTCCTCTAAAAAAACAAATCCCATTCAATGTGTCTTAACCACCAGTGGCTTCTAGAAACAAGGTGAGCCAATAAACGCCCAACATAACAACCCAATCTGAGTTGTTAGAAGCTCAGTAGCTGGAGGCCACGAGCACAAAGAAAACCCATGTCTCTGATTCTCCCATCACTGGCCATTGATATGATAACCGTCAAATCTCCCATGGTTTTAGTGCAGGACGAAGTGTCGAACATAGTGTCGGATGGAGTACTAGATGGAGTATCGGACGGAGTGCCGGATGCAAAAATGACCTGCGATTTTTCCCTGTGACACACAGAACGTGAATTAGTTTCCTGAAATCATTAAAACATGTTGAATTATACTCAAAACCATCGTAAAACATAAATCTTACATACTTGGTATGAACCACGACGATTTATCACAAAAATCCTCCAAAACTCTTCAAAATAGGAAAATACATATACACATTTG
Source organism: Picea engelmannii (assembly GCA_009831015.1). Taxonomy (NCBI): domain Eukaryota; kingdom Viridiplantae; phylum Streptophyta; class Pinopsida; order Pinales; family Pinaceae; genus Picea; species Picea engelmannii. The sequence goes on from ML787781.1 coordinate 595,569, forward strand.
GCCAAAAAGGATCTAATTATCATCATTAGTTTAATCATATCGTGGGACCAACATTACCCCCACGCCTAATATTTTGCAGGTCCCACTGCAAACAAAAAGGAATTGCCCCTCATGACTAAGCTTGCCGAGGAGGATCAACTTTAGAAGGTTCTCCTTCTTGCCGTGAATATTTTATCTTATGCCTCTTGTGTTGCTTCAATTGTGGCCTGAGGTTGCAGTTGGCCTTGGTCATATCATCAACCAACCTTTGAAGGGAATTCACCTTTTCTTGGAGGACTGCATTATCATGGTGAAGATGTGTGTCCATAGTCTTCCTATCTTCCAATTGTTGCAGCAGCTGAAAATTCTCTTGTTGCAGTTTCTCAATGGCTGGAGTAGGATCATATATCTCGTAGGAATGCTTATATCCCTTGAAAGATGTATAAAGTATATCATTCTTAGGATCTAGGATAGGAATCTATGAGGTAGGAGTAACAGGGGGTTGATGAGGAGAAGTAGGTTCATATTTTGTCTTTCTTCGAGGCTTCAATTCGTCTGCAAACACTTCCCTAAGTCTTTTGTGAGGGCTTTCAAGATCGAAGGACACTTGGATAGGGTCTGAAGTAGTCATGGGTTTTTCATAAGGTTTTCCACTTGTGCTCTAGGTACTCTTTTGAAAGGGTCCTCTCCTATTCATGGGAACTGTAGGAAAGTCTTGTTGAATTACTTCTTGTATATTTTGGGGTGTAGTATCAAGAGATATTGAAGGCATCGGGGGATTAGAAATAGGCTTCTTGGTCTTTTTTCTTGATGAGGCTGTGGGGGTATCAACAAGATTTTTGGATTTTTGTTCCGGTAAAGAAATGACTTGTGAAGGAGGGTTTGGAGTTTTCGGAGAGTGGGGTTTGGATGGAGAAATAGTCCTTAGATCCAATGTCTTTTTTCTATTCTTGATTGCCAAGTGAGGATTTTCAAATTGATAAATGAATTCATCCCAAGTTTTCCCCTATTTTTCTAATTCGTCTAAAAAAAGGAGTTTGATAAGGCCATGGTGAAAGAGGTTGTTGTGGGGGTTGGTTACATTCTTCCTCACTTGAGAGGACATCTCATCCAAGCTCTTTAAAAAGTAGAAGGGAAAATTCAATGGTTTATTGAACTGAAAGTGAGATAACAATCGAAAGTGACGGGCTTTAAAGGTGGAATATCTACCTTCACATGTGATCAACCTAGTGACGACTATGAGAGGGTTGATTAGATCCAGAGATGTTCTGAAATTCTGGTTTAAAAACCCTTTTATAGCTTGATTGTAGCAGTTGGTGGTTTTTAAACCATCTATCCCCCACTCTTGGAAGATTCATGGTTGGGGCTATGGATTCCTCCGAGACCCCAAAGGTGAGAGACCCCACACGTGTTGTCTTCCCATAAAAAATGAGGGCAAATTGCATTGAGATGCCATCATCGTGGCCCTACAAGTGGGACAAAAACGACGCTCATCCTGCACGCAAAAATACTTCCCTGCACTGTGCAAACTCAAGGATGGCAAAAAGGTCTTCGTAGGAAGATGGTTAATACCATTTGGCAATCATGATGGTGTGAAGGAATGGACAGAAGGTGAAATTCATAGAGGATAGGTGAAATCGGGCCAAGGATTAATGGAACGATTTAAACAAAGGCCGAGTGCAATTGAAACATGGGAACGAAATGAACAGAGGCTAAGCATGTTTAAAAAACAGGGGCGAACACAAATGAGCAGAGGTGAGTGTGAGGAATAATGGGATAACCCAATTCCATTTATGAGTGCGCCTAGGGTGGAATTTGTTGCACACATGCATGCACAAGTTTCCATGTGTGAGCGATTTCGAATTTGAAGGCATGTTTTTGGGGGAAATCATAATGATACGAAGTTAGATCAATGTCCAAGTATTTTGACTTGGACATTTGATCATGAAAATGTCTAAGGTTTGCATTATTCGATCTTGATTGCCATGAACTAATTCAATTAAATGCCATTGATTCCTGGTTACCTGAAATTGTGGAAAGTTACTAGTGTATATTTTCATATGGTACTTCGTTTGGCACCTCATACGACACCTCATACAACACCTCATACGACACTTCATATGACACTCCATATGGCACTCCATATGGTACCTCTGTGCGAAATTCATTTTTACCTCGTAAAATGGATAGCCTCCAATCCTGGAATGGTTTTGACAGTCACAGTGATTAGGAGCAGAGGCAGAGTGTTCCATTATTATTGATTTTTACACCATGCTTACTCAATCCACTCGCATAGAACATGTAATCTCAATCCTACAATGAACAACCTGTAACAAAAATAAACCAATAAAGTGGTGTGTTAAGGATATGTACAATAATTTATAACACATAGGGAATTTAGCATTTCAAAAATAAAATGACTATTGATGTAATAACATGTATCATGAAAACAATACATAATTTTTTACAAAGATTTACTTCTCTAGGCAATGATCATTTGTCAACTCATTAAATCCTCCCCCACACCTAAGTACTGTGACACCTCACAATACAAAAAATATAGGAAACTAGTCAATTCTCCCAATATCCTAAGATTTACAGCTTGTTAAGTGTAGAGATAAATTTCACAGATTGGTCTGACGAGACAGTTAGAAGATGGCCCCACCTATAGGATAGAACATCCAACATATAGATAAGAAGAGGCAGGCAAGAGAGTTTCAAGATAGTCTCAAAGTTAGTTCCCAATGGAAAATTTATGGATTTCATTAACCTTAACTTAACCATACATACTTCATGTCAGATTTGTCTACAAGTAATGTCATACATCAGGACAAGTTTATTTATTTATCTATTTTTTGTGTCAGATTACCATCCTTGCTAGGTAGAATGCTCTGCTGCCATCAAGCTTGTTCATTACTCCGATGGGTTTACCTAGTCATACCACAGGCCAGTACCCGTTTCCAGCATACCTGTTCAGTATCCCTATGGATTAGCCTCTTACACCCTCAGAGACTGGCTCTCCATATTTTAAGATTTTAGTATAAGATTTCTTTGTGCAAGAAGATGGGGGGACAACTCTGAAAAACAACTTTTTTTTCTCTCAATTGGGATGGTATTTATGTTAGAGGATGAATTTCCGTTATATTCCTTAGTGATTTTCCTGATGTAAGGGGTACTTAAGAATACGTGGCCTATCTAAAGATATGATATAATCAAGCTATTTAGTGTGCAGTGGATGGTACCATTGAGAAAGAATATAAAGGTATCTCTAGGCTCAACTCACTTTCTTCTTTTGTAAGTTATTGTGATGTTTCCATGACTAACTGCTAATCAGACTTCCTTGTTACTTTTTAATAAATATACTTTACTCAATTACTCAGGTTTCTTGAGAAAACTGTATGAGAGACCTCTAAGATTGATGGTTACGGTATCACTTCCTTATATAGTGGTGAAGATTTTCAAGAGAAAATGATTTTTAAAATGCCTTAAGAAAAAGAGAAGATGAAAATCTTTGCAAAAATATGGCTAATTACAACAATTCATTATTCATTTGATTCTTAGTAGACAAAAAGGTTCAAGTGTAACAATGTTTTGAAGAAAAATCCTTCTTTTATATTTCCTTGAACTGTTTACTCTTGGTGAAATAAATACCTACAAAATTCTCTAGAATTGCTTATCAACAAAATTCAAAATTATTTGCATATGTACAGTAGAAAAATTCAGAAAACTTTCAAGAAAAAGGGGGGACTTCCCCATCTACTAAGGCCAATGCCTTGGCAGTTGACATGACCTATAGACAATCCTATTTGGAAATGGGCTTATGATAAAATTTGAGTCGGTGTCCATTTACTGCAAATGAGACATGTCCATCATCAATTGTTTTGATTTTCACAGCTCCATTTTCATATACAATGACTACCTCATAAGGACCCAACCACTAGGTGGTGAGTTTGCCTTTGAAGGTTTTAAATCGGAAATAAAAAAATAGATCCCAATCACCAGGTTGGAAGTGTTTCTTCTTAATAAACTTGTCATGCCACTTGCTCCTCTGGTTTTGGACTAATATTGTTCGTTGGATGGAATCTTTCCTAATCTCATCCAACTCATTTAATTGTAGGGCTAGTTGTTTCTAATCCTAATCTAAGTTTAATCCCAATTCTGCGGAAATACAGAAGGTCCTCACTTGGAATTCTATTGGTAGAAGTACTTGTTTCTCGTACACTAGCTCATAAGGGGTATGCCCAGTGGTGTTCCTCCAGGTGGTTTGATATGCCCACAAAGCCTCGGGAAGCCTATCAGCCCAATCCTAGTGATGTAATTGAACAATCTTGGTTAAGATAGCTTCTAGAACTTTGTTTGTATATTCTACCTGACCATTAGCTTGTGGGTGGTATGGAGAAGACTTACAGTGTTTAATCCCATATTTCTCTATTATCTCTCTCATCATCTTGAAAGTGAATTGAGTGCCTTGGTGTGTAACAATTTCATGAGGGACACCGAAGCGGGTAAAGATGTCTTCATAAATGAATTTGACAATAGATTTTTCTGTAGCCCTACATAGGTTTTTTTCCTCTACCCACTTGGTGACATAGCCCATACAAACCAAAATATAGTTCTTCTTACGGGACATGGGTGAAATTGGTCCTACAAAGTCAAGGGCCCATTTTTCGAAAGGTTCTATCATAACTTGGGAAAGCAAGGGCATTTTGTCAGCTGACGTAGGTCTTCTTATCCTTTTGCAACTATCAAAACTCCTCACATACTTGGCAACATCTTTGAAATTGCTAGGCCAATAGTAACCTGAATGTAACACCTTATATGTTGTACGTTTGTCAGAAAAATGGCCACCACATGGTCCATCATGACAACTTCGTAGTATTTCTGGTACCTCATCCTCTTGGACACATCTACGAATAATCAAAACAGGACCTGTACAAAAAAGGTCATGGCCAACCCAAGAGTAATTATCACTTTGCGTGATAATTTTATGCTTTTCATGAGGTGACAAATGAGACGTTAACTTCCTATTAGCCAAATAGTTTTCCATATCCGCAAACCATGGGGTATTTATAGAGAGGGAAAAAAGGTTCTCATCTGGGAAAATATCATCTACAGGAATATCGCCATCCTCATTTTTTATGCGTGAAATAAAATTATCTACCAAATTCTCCTTTCTAGGTCGGTCAAGCACGGTGATATTAAACTCTTGCAATAGCAGGAGCCACCTAGTCACTCGACCATTAGTTATGGGTTTATTCATGAGAAATCTAATGGAAAAATGATATGTATGTACAAATAATTTGTAACCTGTAATGTAATGAAGAAACTTATTGATAGCATGAACTACTGCCAAGAATTCCTTCTCAGTAACCATGTAGTTTAGCTCGGCAGGGGACAAGTTCTTGCTCACAAAATAAATGGCATAGAACTGTTGGTCCTCTTTCTGCCCTAATACTCCTCCTATTGCGGTGTCATAGGCATTAGTAGATATGTGAAATGGGAGATTCCAATTGGGCCCTCTAAGAAATGGTGCCACAGACAACTTAGCTTTCAGGGTTTCAAAGGCAGTTTGACACTTCTTAGGCCAAACAAAATCAACATCTTTTATTAGCAATCAAAACATGGGTGCAACAATCTTTGTAAAATTTTCGATAAACCACCGGTAGTATCTGACATGTCCAATAAATATTCTCACCTCTTTCTGATTTATAGGGGGTGGAAGTCTGACGATGAACTCAATCTTTGCAGGATCGACTTTAATCCCTTCAGATGAAAAATGATGTCCTAGAACCATTCCTTCAGTTAACAACATTTTACATTTTTCATGACTTAGAGATAGGTTCATTTCTTGGCATTTGATAAGGAATTTTTCTAAGTTATCTACGGCTTCCTGGTAAGTGTTTCCATAAAATGTGAAGTCATCCATGTAGATCTCCACACAATCATGAATAAGATTAGAAAATATCCCTAGTACTGCTCGTTGAAATGTGGCAAGAGCATTACATAATCCAAATGGTAAGACCCTATGGGCATAGGTGCCCCAAGGAAAAGTAAAGGTAGTTTTGTCCTGATCCTTGGGTGCTATGAGAATTTTATTGTACCCATTGTACCCATCTAAAAAGGAGAAACACTTCTTTCCAGACAGGGTATCCAAAAATTGATCAATGAAAGGAAGAGGAAAGTAATCCTTCAGAGTGGCTTTGTTGAGTTCCCGAAAATCAACACAAATTATCTATTTCTTGGTCACTTTCTTTGGGACCACTACAAGCGGGGACACCCACTTATTGTCAGAGATGGGATAAATAAATCTGACATTTAATAACTTTTGGATCTCCTCCTTTACTATATCTTTGAGTGTTGGGTTCATCCTTCTCCGGGGTTGTATAACAGATGTTACTTACCCCTAGGTATATATGTGTTGGATGCATGTGTTAGGGTGTTTACCCTTCATGTCACTGTATTCCTAGGTGAATGCTCCTGTTTGTTATTTAAGGATACTTACTAACTTTTTATGTTGGTTTGCATCTAGCCCAGAGTTTATATGTAAAACTTTCCCTGGACTAATATCATAGGGCATAGTATAAGATGTGGCAGACTCATCTGTTTCAAAAATGAAATATGTTGAAGAAAAAATGGATGGGTCCAATTGTTCCTAAAATTCTTCCCTAAACATGTACTCAAATTGGGGAAAATATTGTGGAAAATCAACACATGTGATAGAAGAAATGAACTGGTTTAGCATATTTTTCATTGTGTGCTTTTGAAGTGCCCAGACGATCACTTGGAAATATGGGTTCTTCCTATTCCTCATTCTCGTATGGACATTAAATCCACCATATATTGTCCATGATAGGTTGAGCTGGAGGGTATATGGTGAGATTCTGGATAGAGAGTCCATTTGAGATGGTCATTTCTCCCTCTCTACAACCAATAAATGCATTGGCTGTGGCTAACCAAGGTCTTCCCAAAATGACGGGATGGCCTTTGGTAGGATCCTTTGAGTGAATGAAAATAAAGTCTACTGGGTACTCCAATGAGGCTAAAGTAACTATGATATCATCCAAAATTCCTTCAGGTATAACCCTAGTCTTATCTGCTAATTCCAAAATGGTTGGGGTAGGTCTAAGAAGAGGTTTTAACTGTAATTTCTCCAAGCTAGTAGCGATCATAACATTGATGGATGCCACTAGGTCTATGAGAGTGTTTCCAATGGAGACGTCATTAATGGTTATGGTCACTACGTGGTTTCCTAGATTCCCATATTTTGCTAGCTTCGAATGCTCTGATATATACTCAGAAAGTTCTCCTATCAAATGTACTGTAGGAGGGTACTTTTGCTTCCTACCTGGCTTCTTAATACACAATACTTTGACTACCTTACTTTAGATTGGAATGTCCTTAATATCCATAAATAAGGGAATCTTGACACAAATATTCTTCAATTCATTTAAGATGTCAAATTCCGGTCGGGTGGTAGGTTTCTCGATTACTAATCTGTCTGGATAAGGAGGGGCCTTCGTAATTTGTGAAGGTTCATTTTGGGGAGCTTGGGTTCTTGGTCCTTAGTAATAATAACATCTTCCCACCTAGTGTCATCGATAGGTTGTTTGGGTATTTCCTCTTGTTCTTCTTCTTGGATGACTATTGAAGGTATCTGTCTGTCTAGAACTTTTCCTGACCTCAGTTGAATCTCCTATAAGGGAACATGAGTAATAACATATGTTGTGAAGGCCTGCATCTCAACATTGTGAAGAGGTTGAGTGGGATTTTTATTGGGATTGGGAACTGGTTGTGCCAGTAATAGTGTTGGTCTTGGGGAGCTTGCATTATGATATTGTTGTGGTTGTTTTTGTGGAATAGGAGGTAAAGGTGGTGGAACAAAACTTGACAGAAGCTGCAGAGTGTTCAATGGAAACTGAGGGTAAGGATGGTTGGAAATAGGGACAGGCGGAGCTTGAGGGTTTCCTTGGTAATTCCCTCCTCTCCATCCTTGAAGCCAAGGATGTTGGTACTGTGTAGACTAGTTTTTCCAACTTGGTGAGTTCCACTGTTGTTATTGATAATAGAGTGGAACTTTAGATTGTGGATTTGGGTATGTGGGCTGGTTCCTAGGCTGCCATGGCCTCCTAGGTGCATAAGAGGACTCCACAGGATCCCCACTCCTATAGATGTCTAAAAAACCTAGCAATGATGGACATTTCTCAGTTGAATGGTCTTCTGTGCATAAGACACAAATTGAAATGTTATCTAATGGGAATTCCCTTGAGTAATGCTTCCTCCTGCATCTTGGGCAATATATGCTCATTGCTGCATTTTCCTCCTCCTGTTTCTTTTTAATTTTTAGGGTGTCCAACTGGGAACCTATTATGCTTAAGATATCTGTCTTGAAGTTCTCTAGAAGGTTCCCTATCTCTTCTCTTGTGATACCACCTGAACTAACTAGTTTTAAGTTTCTATTATAAGGGTTTCAAACACTCTTTCCTGTTTTAGCTCTACTCCTAAAGTAATTCTTACACAATTCATAGATTTTGGAAAATGGTTTATGGGATATGTCACTTGATTCCATCAGGTTAAGGATATCTAGGTATTCCTCTGAAATTCCCTTAAGGAAAATAGCCCTAATTGCATCATCTGGAAGGTCATGATATTTGGATTTTTTGGAGATATAACCAACCGTTCCATATAATCCTCGAGGGTATCGTCTTGTAAATGTTGTATTTTAATGATGTCATTACGAGACTCCTCGGTCTTGAAGTAGTCTTGGTACTTCTTAAGAAATATATCTTTCATGGCTTCCCAAGACCTAATACTGGATTCTCCCAACCCCATGAACCATCTTAGTGTAGAGTCCTTGAGGGTGGCAGGAAAGAGTTTTAGTTTTTGGGCATCTTGTAAGTAGTTGTAGCTTCTACACAAGATGTAGAATTCAAATAGGAAGGTATCTGGATATTCACTGATTTTACCATAAAAGGTGGGCAGTGCTGAGAGGGGAATATTTTTCATATTGACATTTGTGGTGGTGTCCAAAATTGGAAACCCGAAGGTTGTTTCGGTTTGGTTTCCAGCTTCTTCTTCCTCCCCATGTCTTACATTGTTGTGATCCTCCCGATCATCCATACTGGTTTGGTTTCCAAAAAGAGAGTACTTAAGTGGTTTTATTCTTGAAGAGAACAAGGTATCCCTCTGATGGAAAGGTCTTCCTATTGCTTGATTGTCTGGGACTCTACTCGAGTCGGTTGAGATTATTGGTGCCAAAGTTTCTGTGTCAACTTGTGAGACAATTATTTTGGTTGAAATACCAAACAAGGTATTCACCTATTCGGGGTCTATGACGTCTTCAAATTTAGGATCCCCTGATGGTGGTAGGAAAACAAAGGTTGTATTGTTTGGTTCTACGGAAGGCTCGAGCGGTCTTGCCTCTTGTTCCACTATTACTGATGCTTCAATTTTCTGTTCTATAGTGCTTCATGTCTTAGTCTCTTCAGAGACAACTTTAGCTCTTTGGGTTGAGCTAGCTCTTGTTTTTCGGTATCGATCTGCGAAATTTGTGAGTGGAATGTTCCTTCCCCCAAAAAGGTCAGAAGGAACCTTGGTTGAAAGATCTAATTTAGATTTAATGTATCTACCTTTTGGGTCTCTAGGTCTGTTCATGAAAGAAAAAAAAAACAAAAAAAAAAACTACCATTGGGTTTGGAGGAACCTACTATAGCAAATGCGCAGGTTCTTACCTCTTGTATTAAAGTTCCCCCACCACCAAACTAATGCTAAGGTTTAGAAGTGATCTATTTCCTAACTATTTCCTACCTTGAGACAACTCCTCGGCAGTGGTGCCAAAAATGACGGGTGTTCTATATACACTAAAAACACACTAAAAACCCTCAATTAAATTGTTAACCCAAGGTAAGTAAACTTAGAGTTGTAGCACTATATGTGCCAATGCAGAAAGGCTAGAGTTAGTATAGTCTAATTAAGAAGATGGGCTATCTAAGGGCTAATCTATTCAAGCAAATACTATTAATGATCAAACCCTATTAAGAAATTTAAACTATTTACTCTAAGTAAATTTTGAACAAAGGATCGATGGATAGTCCTAAGAAAGAAAATGAAAATCCTACTTAAAGAAAACTAACTTAATTATGACAATAAGCAAAAACAAACTATCTATTCAATCTACCTAATAAGAAATAACAACACCAAACTACTTTAATTAACCTACTCAAATTCAATAAGAAACTATCCTATTAAAGCAAGTAAAATAGACAAGAAACTACCCTATCAAAGCAAGTAAATAAGAAAGCAAACAACTAACTAACCTATGATAACTTCTACAACAAGTAAACTAATCAAAATTACTCAATAAGAAACTAATCAAACTAATGAGTGAGTGAACTCTATTCTTAAATTAAACTTCACAATTAATTCTAATTTACGAAAGGAAATCTTAATCTACATAATTAAAATCATCATGACAATAAAATTAATCAACAACCACTCTTTAATCTACAATAAGAAAACTATTCTTTAATCTACCAAAGCAAGAAGACTATTCTCTAATCTACAAAAGCAAGAAAACTCAAATAAAGTGTTGATGGTTATGTCTTCGGTGTCTTATAATATCACGATGACATTTAACAATTAACGATAACTCAAGAGAGATAAACTCAATATCGACTTCGATAGCAAAGTGAAAAGTATGAATTAGACAATCCAATGATAACTTGCCATTATAGAAGCAACATCAACTACCCTACATACCCATGTGATTATTCAATCTATGCATTAATCATCAACAATATAAAAACACTATTCTATTTAATTCAATTGCATTCTATGCTAATTAAGAAAATTCATACTATTTAGATTCATAACTATAAACTAAACTCAATAATCAACTTTAAAATTGCAACCTAGATCTAGAGAAGAAATTGCATAAAGTAAAGTAAACTAATCCTATTTTAACAATTCAAATTGCAAAAGAGAAATACTCATAAAACATAAATCGAATTCTATTTCTATTTTAGTATATGACAAGAAATTAAATGAGCAAACTAACTAACAATTAGATAAGTAAAACTAAATAGCAATTAGATAAGAAAACCAAAAATGGAAACTAAAACTAACAACTATCCATCCATCGAAGCTTGTCAAAGAAACCATAAGCTAATTACTTTGTTTTAACTATGTTTTTAAACTCTATTTCAACATATAAAAAATCTAACTCTAATCTAATTATACACAGGGTTAGTAGCTAAGAACTTGCATGTTCATTTCCTATCAACTAAAAGATCATTGTATATTAACACTAGCCTCCATGATAACCTACAAAACTGAACTAAAGTAATTAAATTATGAACAACAATTTACATAGTAAATAAACATAATAAAACTCATAAACATGAAATAAAAGGAATGATGATTACACTATATAAATTCACAAGATAATTGACTAAATATTCACCCAGACTGTTGGTGCCCCCCCCAACAGGTCGTGGCTACTCCTCAATGATAAATCACGAGCTCAAGAAACACGAATTCAACATTAAAATGAAAAATGCAGTGTTCCACTGTTTTAGCAAAATATGTCTGAAAATGGAAAAACAGAGCTGGACTATCCTTTTCTCTCTTCTACTATTTGTCTGACCACTGAGGTGGTATTTATATATTTACAAGCTGAGAGGTCGACCGCTGGAAAGTTCGACCTCCTCTAAAAACAACAAATCACATTCAATGCATCTTAACCATCAGTGGCTTCTAGAAACAAGGTGATCCAATAAACGCCCAGCATAACAACCCAATCTAAGTTTTTAGAAGCTCAGTAGGTAGAGGCCACGAGCACAAAGAAAACCCATGTCTCTGATTCTCCCATCGCTGGTCGCCGATATGATAACTGCCAAATCGCCCATGGTTTTAGTGCAGGACAGAGTGTCGGATGGAGTACCAGACAGAGTGCTGCATGCAAAAACGAACCGCGATTTTTCCCTGTGACACACTAAATGTGAATTAGTTTCCTGAAATCATTAAAACATGCTAAATTATACTCAAAACCATCATAAAACATAAATCTTACATACTTTGTATAAACCACAACAATTTATCACAAAAATCCTCCAAAACTCTTCAAAACAAGAAAATACATATACACATTTGTCCAAAAAGGATATAATTATCATCATTAGTTTAATCATATTGTAGGCCCAATAGGTTGAAGATCGACCAAGGAAAATATATGATCGTTGACGGCCGATGGTCGGGGATCGACAGATTGTGGTGAAGTTTTCTCTTTTCTGGACAAAGAAAACCCCTGAAGTCCCAAACTCTGGAGCAAATATGGACCCTTCATATTCAGGGACATGTGTCCGAAGATTAACAAGGGTTCGTAAATTCGATGTTCGACAGTCTGGGGGTGTGGTGGTGTTCAACAACGAAAAAATCCGAAGTCTCGAATCCTCAGAGTAAATCTAAACCATTCGTGGTTGAGGACACATGTCTGCAAATCAACCGATTCGATAGTTCGGTGTTTGAGGGATTTGTGGTTTAGTGTGGAGAAGTCTCCCAAAGCTCCGAAGGTCTGAAGTCCCAAATTCAAGAGGCACTCGAGTGACGTGGCCTGTTGACGTAACCTGGGGTGACGTGGACACACTTGATGCTCACCACGTGTCACCATGTTTCATGTTTTTCAAAGACCGTTCGTGCTAGTTATTATACTACATGTGTGACCCGTCAGATAGGGCCACATGTCTGTGCCTTATTTTATGCCACGTGGTAGTAGATCCCATAGTCCATAGACTTGGCACTCCAGAGGATTCAAGGCATAGGCATTTTGGGTCGAGAACTCCCAAAGGCCAGAGTTAATCTCCACCATTGATCGGGAGGTGATACGTGGAGGAAGGAGAGGACCTCCATTATTTCGATACTCTGGGATATCTGTGGAGAGGCGCGCTTGGGAAAGACCCAAAACACGGAGTCATGAAGGTAATCCTAATCGTTGATTGGGACAAGATACGTGGCAACGGATCTTGCAGTTTGGAGACTTGTCACTCTACAAGAGTTGAGAGTGTGGACAATTCAGAACTCCCGAAGCCAGAGTCTCAGAGCTCCTATTGACCGTCGATCTCAACCCTCGATTGATTTTCAACCACACGATATCCGATATAGTAATTCTAACACAGAAAGAGCTAGGAAGGATTTGGACCACGGTTTCGAGCCGTGGTCACCTGGGGAAGTGGTTTGAAGGGTGTGTCTATGCAGAATTAAATTATGTATCGACTAAGGGATAACATGGAAGTGTTATATGATGCAGATTGATACATATATTTTCTTCATGAATTGAGAAGAAAAAGGACCGGTAGCATTGTTTGGCAATTTTTTTTTATCATATGCTTAATTCTAACAAAATGGTCACTTGCACATTTTGCAAAACTAAGGGGTTTAAACACATCAGTTTAGAATGTGTATTCAAGAAATGGAAGAAGGAGAGGGAACTTCTGGCCATGATAAAGGGGCCAAGGGTCAAAATATCAGAGTTGGTAATACAAACATAATCTAACGGACACAAGGGCATGGGGGAGCAAGAAACATTGATAGAAACTGTAAGAAGCCTGGAAATATAAGTGTAGAGCTACAAAGAAGACAATGAGAGACTGATGAGAGAACAAACTTAGATAAATGCTCGAGTGATGTAGAGCTTAAATCAGTTGCAGAGGCAAATGAAGAGGGGGTCAAACTCAAAACAAGAGGAAGAAGGAAAGTATCATGAAAGAAGAGATGATCATGGCAAAGCTGGTTATTAAAGAAGTGCTAGCAGAACTCATAGACATCACTCACCTCCCTACTCAACAAGGAAGTTTTATGCATATGAATATTCCATAAGTAGTCCAGAGGTGTCTCCTGTTAGGCTCCAAAGAAGACTACATGAATTGGACAATTTGCAAGGAGATTTGAGGAAGCTCAAGCTACCATCCTTTGATGGTGAAAGAGAAAGGGAAGATGATGTTGAGGCATGGTTTCTTGGACTCGGGAGATATTTTCAATTGCATAACTATTCATCAAACCTAGAAGCCATGATTGCCACCTACCATTTACATGGGAAAGCCACAATGTGGTGGGATCAATTGAATCGAGTTGAACATATTAGTGAGAAGAGGATCACTTAGAAGTAGTTCAAGAAGTACTTCCAGAAGGAGTACCTCTCAGAGCATTTCTATGACAAGAAAATGCAGGAGTTCTTTGAACTTAGGTTGGAAAGCATGACTATGGAAGAATATGAGAAGAAGTTCTTGGGGTTATTAAAGTATGCCAGGTTCATTAATGATGAGAAGGTAAAAATACAAATATTTATAAGTGGACTGCTAGCCTTTTATAATGAAAATAATAGGTATGATGAGCCCAAGACCTTGACTGAGGCCATTAGGAAGGCTAAATACCTGTATGAGCAAGGTCGGGGAAGAGAATCCAAAATCTTGGAAGGATAAGAAGAAGGAGAAGTCTGATCAGAGGAGGAAATGATTAAAACCTCCCTTCAATAGGAATGAGCCTAATAGAAATCATCAATATCAGTATGCTAAGGGTGAATCCAAGAAAGAAGACTCCTTGGGAAAAAGGGGAATACCACCAATCCAATGTTGGGGATGCAAAGAAGATCACCTGTACAAGGATTTCCCACACAGAAAGGACAAAGTAAAGACTGTGCACAAACGTCCAAGAGGCTACAACAGTCAAATATATGGGAAGAATTTATGCAAATTTAGATGATTGACAAGTGGAATACCAGTCCAATATGATCAAAGTGGAAGGTAAGATCATAAATAAGCCTGTTTCTATTTTAATTGATTCAAGAGAAAGTCATTGTTACATTGATCCTAAAATAGTTGATAGATTACTTTTGGAGAAAAGTAAGCTTGGAAAATCAAGTTTGGTCCAGTTAGCCACTGGAACCAAAAGGAGAGCCCATGATATGGTCAGAAGTTGTTCCATAAGTCTTAATGGTGTGAATACTAGTGTTGATCTGAATATCATACCCCTGGGTATTCTAATTGGAATGGATTGGTTGGACAAGCATCATGTTGTCCTAGATTGTCATAGAAAGACATTTACCTGTCTTGATGGAGATAGAAAACAAAACACTGTGAAAGGCGTTCCAAGACCCATCTCTATAAGGGAGATTTCAGCCTTACAACTAAAGAGATGTTTTAGAAAAGGATGTCAATTGTATGCAACTCATGTGGAAGAGACAGAAAATACAAAGGGGCCAAGACTTGAAGATTTCTCGGTACTATATGAATTTGAAGATGTATTCCAAGAAATACAAGGGTTACCACCAAGAAGAGAGATAGATTTCTCAATTGATTTAGTTCTAGGAGTTTCCCTGGTGTCAAAAACACCTTACAAAATGAGCATACCAGAGTTAAAATAATTACAAATGTAGTTGGAGGAATTGTTGAAGAAAGGGTACATACGTCCAAGTGTTTCACCTTGGGGAGCACCAATACTTTTTGTCAAAAAGAAGGATGGAACCTTGAGGCTGTGTATTGACTTTCAAAAAACGAATAAGCATATTATAAAGAACAAGTATCCTCTACCCAGAATTGATGACCTCTTTGATCAACTAAGAGGAGAAAAGGTATTTTCAAAGATTGACCTGAGGTCAGGATACCATCAGGTAAGGATCATGGAAGAATACATTCATAAGACAACCTTTAGAACAAGGTATGGGAATTATGAATTTGTAGTGGTGCCATTTGGACTGACAAATGCACCAACTGTCTTTATGTGCTTAATAAATGGCATATTCATAAATTATTTGGATAAGTTTGTCATAGTATTCTTGGATGACATACTTTTCTATTCCAATTATGAAGAGGAGCATGAACATCACTTAAGACTAGTATTGCAAGTGCTGAGAGAACATCAGTTGGATGCCAAGCTGAGTAAGTGTTCTTTTTATCAAAAGCAAATCCATTACTTGGGACACATTATTTCAGAGCAAGGAATAACAATAGATCCAGAGAAGATTGAAGCCATTAGAGGATGGCCAACACCCAGAAATGTGTCATAATTCAGTTGGTTACTACAGAAGGTTCATAGTAGGGTTCTCTAAGATTTCTCATCCCATCACTTATTTGCAAAAGAAAGGAACTAGATTTGAATGGACACCTAAGTGTGAAGAGAATTTTGATCTGTTGAAGGAATTACTTACTAGTGCACTTGTGTTAAGGATTGATGACCCAAATGAAAGTTTTGTGGTATGTGTAGATGCATGTAAGGAAGGACTTGGGGGAGTTCTCACGCAAAATGGACATGTCATTGGTTATGAGTCCATAAATATTAAGGAAAATGAGAGGAACTATACCACGCATGACTTGGAGCTTGCTTCCATTGTCCATGCCTTGAATATGTGGAGGCATTATCTCATGGGGAAGAGATTTGAATTAAGGATAGACCACATTGGCCTGAAGTATCTTTTTGAGCAACCAACCTTGAATGCCAAAAAAACAATATGGCTAGAATGTTTAAGTGAATATGACCTCGATATCAAGCATATCAAAGGAAAAGAGAATGAATTTTCTAATGCACTTAGTATAAGAGTGCATCTCATGCATGCTACTGTTGTTAGTATGCATCATTCAGACTTGAAGAGAAAATTTTTAGATGATCTTGTTACAGATCAACATTACTTATAGATAAAGGAAAGCTTACAGCAAGGAGATGTACAACAAAAAATAAAGGAGTATGAGATAAAGGAAGATGGATTACTTATGCATAAGATTATAATCTATGTTCCTAGTTCTGGAGAACTAAGGAATTTTGTATTGAAGGAAATGCATGATATTCCTTATGCTGGACATCCCAGTTACCAGAAAACAATTACAACAGTAAGAAGCCAATTATTTTGGCCGATAATGAAAAAGGATGTTGTTGATTACATCGCTCAATGTATGGAATGTCAGAAGGTGAAGGATGAGAATAGGCACCCAACGGGTTTGCTGCATCCATTACCAATCTCAAAGAAGAAATGGGAAGTGATAACCATTGATTTCATAACTAAATTACCCAGGACAACAAGACAACATGATTCAATCATGGTAGTGGTTGAAAAATTAACAAAGGCTCCTCATTTTGTTCCTGTAAAAATAACACATACAACGACTAATATTGCATAGGTTTACATGAGGGATATTGAGAGGTTGGGTGGGATACCTAAGACAATTGTCTTGGATAGAGATCCAAAGTTTATCTTCAATTTCTGGAGGGGATTGTGTAAAGGATTTGGTACAAATCTAAACTTTAGCACAACATACCATCCACAATCAGATGGAAAAACAAAGAGGGTCAACTGATTAATTGAAGATATGTTGAGAATGTATGTGATGGATAATCCATCTAAGTGGGAAGATTACTTACACTTGGTTGAGTTTGCATATAATAATGGGTATCAATCTTGATTGAGAATGAGTCCATTTGAAGCCTTATATGGTAGGAAATGCAATACTCCAAAGAGATGGGACAACCCAACAGATAGAGTGGTGCTTGGGCCAGAGTTTCTTAAGGATATGGAAGACCAGATGGTTAAGATCAAGCGAAATTTAAAGGCAGCTTATGATAGATAAAAAATTTACGCAAATAAGAACATGAAAGCTAGAGAATTTAAAGTATGGGAGCATGTACTTATGAAAGTGAATCCCAAGAAAATCTCTTTTAAATTGGGTAGTTGTACAAAGATGGGAGCCATTTTTTGTGGTCCATTTGAAATATTGGACAGAATAGGGCCAGTTGCATACATGCTTGCATTGCCTACTTCCATGAATGTGCATAATGTATTTCGTGTCTCTTTTCTAAATAAATATCTACATGATCCTAACCATGTTATTGATTGACATCTGATTCAGGTAGAGACAAAGGGAGACTTTTAGGTCCAACCAGTGTAGGTATTGGATAGAAAGGTCAAAATGCTCCAGAATCGAGTTATAGAGATGGTAAAAGTTCAGTGGACCTGCTACAATCCTGAAGATGCTACCTGGGATCATGAAGATGCCATGCGGGTAGAGTACCCATATCCTTTTGAATAAATTTTGATATTTTGATCTCTATTTTGTATATACACTAAGGACAATGCCAAAATAAGGGGGAGGGGATGTAACACCCCAGGTTTTGAGCCCCATATTAAATAATGTATTTTGTTAATTGTCAAGAGGATAGAGGGCCCAAACAATTAAAATAGGCCAGTGTGCCTAAGGAATGTAATGTTTTGATCATTATTAATAATAAACAGATCATTGGTTGCTAGACGGACAAAGGCTAGAGTTATAGGGGGCTATGATTCCACAAGAGAGGGGGATTGAGGGGATACATGTTTATTTCCTAATTTAATTACCCTTTTGTCTAAGGGAGTGGATCAATTACGTGAGCTTCTTGGGGAAGTCCAGAAGGTTCTTGATTCCCCACGAAATACTTAAACCGGCCCTTGGTCTGTTGGGGGGTTAGTTTTTCACTCATTCACTTGTTGATTGGTTCATTGGTTCACTCACTTACTCACTCGTTCATTCATTACATTATTACCTATCACTCATTCATCCTTCATCATCCATGTCTTGGCTTGGGGAGAGGGAAACAAACTATTGAAGAGTAGCCATGGTATTATTGGTTGTAGGGGTCGCTGGTGTAATCTAGCCCTGACTTGAGGCCTGCATGCCTGACATGCATTGGCCTGTGTCCAACTTTGTTCATAGATGCGAGTCTTGAGAGTTCCAGCATGGATATTCTGGACCATTTGTGCTAGAGCCCTGGAAGGAGAAGGAATTCTTGAGGGACTGCGTGGAAGAGAAGGGTGGGGGTCCATTCTCTTGGGTGGTGCAGGCTGGGTAGAAGAGACATGGGTACTTGGATTGTTGTGGGTGTTGGGAAAGCCTATTATAGCTTGAGTGATGACTAGTTTGAGAAGCCAAGTAACACTTTGGAACCACCCTTGTGGATTCATAGCCCTGGCTCGGGGGTGACACTGCTGTTGAGTTTTGGAACAGTAGTGTCTACGGTTGGGTGGAACGTCCTTGGTTTGCAACTATTTGATGTCTTCTTTTATAAAGATAAGTGATCTCTGTTATGGTATTATTTACCTTTATATGAATGTATTCTGCTGTGTATTTATTTATCGTTTAATTAAATCTTTAGAATATGCATGATTTTTGGTTATTTATGTGCATGTCGTTAGATATTTTCTTTTACGCATCCTTATTAATTTAAAAAGGTATCGGTAAGAGAACGAAGTCCAAGGGTGGGATTGAAGGTAGTGTACCCCATCTTGTGGGTGGTAGGGTATGTTACAAGGTTACTTAGAAGACATATCAAGGTACCTTTGGTAAACATTTCAGGTTCCGGGTCGTTATAATTTCAGAGATATAGCTTATGGAAGATAGGGATTTTTACTCATCTAGAATTTTATTTTAAATGAGTGAACTTGGGATTTTTGCTATAACTTCTTTTATGGGTGGTTTTAGACATTAAATTTTTTTGGAGACCCAGGAACCATTTCATAATACATATGGTCAACATTTTATATTTTGTTTCGCTACAATTTTGGATATATATTCCATGGAAGAAAAGGCTTGGGACTAATCCTGAAATCAATTGTAAAAGAGTCATATTGGAATTTTTGTTGTAACTTGTTTTTGTGAAGTTTCAGACATTGAATTTTTTAGAATCCTGAGAATCCATACTAAATTATATGTGGATTTTTTTTTATATTTTGAATCATTATAATTTGTGAGATATGTCTCATGGAAGTTGGGTTTGTTTACTAATCTTGAAGTTACTCTTAAACAAGTCATTTTGGTATTTGTGCTATAACCTTTTATTATTAAAGGTTTAGATAGTGAAATTTTCAGTAGTTTAAAAAGTCATATCAGAGTGCTATAGGCCATAATTTTAGGCTCATAAGGGTTCAAAGTTCATATATATATATATATATATATATATATATATATATATATATATATATATATATATATATATATATATATATATATATGTACAAATCTCAACCATCCATAAATACTCCAAATTAAGGGCTTTAAAGGTACACAACTTATAATTGACATAACTTTTGATTGGAAAATATGTTTTTGGTGATTTAAAATTATTGATAAAGAGAAATAGAGAAGCATTATTAATGTTATCCCATATGTCTTAAAAAAAATCAACACAAAAAAACATCCAGAAATATCACACATGATGTTGGAAGAAAAAAGAAGATTTTGAAAACATGATATCCCAATTAAAGAACCAAGTTGAAGAAATGAGTGGTTGTATGTTGAAACTAGTGTATTTTCACGTTCTCATGAATCCCTAAAAAAGGAAATGGAAGATCAAATGAAAAATAATATGGATGAAATAAACAAGAAGATGGATAAAAATAAGGAAGAAATACAAAAATCCATGAATGAAATGAAAAAATACATAGAAACCATTCTCTTACAGAATATCCCTATTAGGGATATGGGGATCCAAGGAAATAATGAACATAAGGAGAAGAAGGTTGTTGAAACTCAATCACATATGGGGATTATTTTGTCACATTTGGAGATACAAAGTATCGAATCTTAGAATCATGATCATTCATTACTCCAAGTTCCACTTAATCAGGGCTTCAAGTCGAAACCAATGAACTACTTCATTCCACAGATCGATATGAGGAAGTTTGATGGTAAATATCCTATAACATGGATATTCCAGATGGAGCAATACTTTGATCTACACCAAGTGCCAAGCTTACAAAAAGTACATATTGCATCCTTGTATTTAGAAAATGATCAATTAGTTTGGTATCAATGGATTTGGGAAGGAAAAACTAATTATATTATCTTTTGGTCCATTTTTACAAATGAATTGATGTCACATTATGGGTGTATTAAGAGAAATGCATTCTTTAGCCAATTGATATTTTTTTGGAAAAACAGATCAATTACAGAACAAATTCAACAATTCCAAAAGCTCATTCTTAGGGTAAATAACATTCCATAGGATAATTTGTTAGATCTCTTTATGGCTCTTCAAACCTAAATCCCTAGAGAAAGATTTTAGTATGGCAAGGAAAGTGGAAAACAAAAATATGGCCACTATAAGGGTGGCCACTAACATCTATAGAGAACACCATGTTCCCTGTCCTAACCTCATTCAACCAACAATGTTGAAACCTCAACAAATAGATGAAAGAGAGAAAAGGGACTACGTTTCAATTGTGAAAACAAGTACAGTAATGGGCATAAATGCGATGAGAAAAAAATATTCTACATAGACTATGAAGAGGAAGAAGATAAAGAATTGGAACCATCATAAGATATACATATCTATAAGAGACTGATCCAATGATATCTTGTCATGCATTGGATAGCATTAGTACTCCACAAACCCTCAATATACAAGGATAAATAAAAAATAAGAAGGTAACAATGTTGATTGATTCTAGTAGTACCCATAACTTCATCAACTACAAATTGGCAAAAGATCTCAATTGATTTGTATTTTTAGCACTAAAGTTTCAAGTAATGTGTAAGACCCTTGTCTTCGTCTCATGCAATTAATCACATTTAATGATTGCCATGCCATGGAAATATAAACATAATAATTGTATTAATGTTTAATTGGAAAAATGCTAACTAGTTGACTAATGGGTTTAGCCTTAAAAGTACCAGCCATGATACCACTATAGGAATATGAGGAGATTATATTAAGGTAAAGGACCACAAGCCTCATTGTTGAAGAATTAATTTGGAAATATTCAATTATTTCCCTTAACTCTGATTTCAAGGAAAAATTAGTTAATGAGGGAGGACTGGTAGTTGAGAAACCAACCACTCTCAATGAATGCAAGTATGGAGGGCTGCCTGAGGTGACAAAAATATGTCACTTAGAGGACAAAATGAGAGATCACCATGAGTCCCCATGATTGACCATGGGTTTCTTTTTGATAGAAGAAATATGATAGGTCGAGTACCTTCCTAAGAGAGGCATGCAACAAAAGTACATGAGGAGATAGACTAGATGATAATGTTTTTGGGGGGGATGATAAGGAAGAAGGTAGGAGGGACCCCACATATGGGGAGGGAGACATGAGTCTCAGAGGAAGGATATGGTTGTAGGACTCATTGGATATTTTAGAAACCCAACATGATCTAAGAGGCCATGAGATTGATACTGTAAGACATATGATAAACCTCGAAGAGGCCTGAGCTAGGAGGGGTGAGGAATTCACTACCAATGGTGGTGTGAAGGAGAGTGACCTTCAAATGCCAATCTTCTTGAGAATATGAGAGATATTTCCTGGTGGTATCATGGATTGGCATGGGGGTGGCCTACTATCGAAGTTGTAGAGAAAGCAAAGTCTACGGTTGGGTGGAAAGGTATACACCCATAGTCAGTTGGATGGCTTCAACCTATGAACATATAAGTATTCTTATACCTTGTGAATTGAGTATAATGAAGTGTTGATGCCTATAATTGTATACATGGAGGTGTAAGATTTTTTGATGAGTAGACTAGTTGTTTCTTTGCATTCCTGTTTATTCGAGTATTGATGGAATTGCATGAATGACTACATTCTATGAATGATTTCATGGATAGATATGTTTGTATAATTGAAATGAATCCTTGTATTATATGCAAGTTCTCATTCTGTATAATAGTGTATTTGGCATGGTTATGTAACTAATAGGGTTGCATGGATTACATATGTTTTCTATCACCATTAATCCGATGGATTCATGTAGCCCAATAGGCATGGTAAAGGTAGGGTGTAACCCTATGAAGATGAAAACCTCTGAATGGAGAGGTTGTGAGATATGAGCCTCATTTAAAAGGATGGTGGAAGAATTTCCCTAGAATATAGGAAGGACTATGTGTAGTCAGAGAGCCTCAGTCCTTTTGAAACCCCTATCTTGAAGTGGAAAGTTTGCAGGATATGTAAATATCCCCTTAAGTGGTGAATTAGAATGATTTATAGGTTTGTAGAGCAAGGTGAGAGTTCCAAAGTTATAGTAAAACCTTGAGAAGGGGCATGTAAGAATCCCTGGGAAGCAAATTCCTAATTCAGGTTGTTAATCGAAGGAAATGTTTTGAAGAACACTAGAAATATTAGGTAAGTCTAGGTTCGAACTGTTTTTCTTGAAGGAGAACCTGAGTTCAACTAGGATGATTTGTAGCCATTGGATTAATGTGGTGAGAAGATCTAGACCATTGATTTGATGGGGTAATCATCAGAGTGATCAAAGGCTAGATTGTAACAAGACTTCGACGAGGGAAGTTCCGAGTCAATATGTCCCGTTGATTTGTTGGAAAAGGGATATGTTGGATTTTGGATCATTGGATCCAATTGATAGTATATCAATGTAAGATCGGTCATAGGTTTGGAAAGGTGATTAGAAGGAGTATTCTAGGGACCATAGATCTCACAGAGGGTGCCTTAGGATCAAAACTGTAGATCATTGTGGGCCCATATTAAGCGAGGATAAGAGGGAGAGTGATTTCATGCCAATGAGGAGTGCCAACATGTCTAGAGGATGAAACATGTTAGCTTGTAAATTGTAGAAAGGACTGAGTGTAATCCCCTGTTATTTTTAAGTTTGGGGTAAGTTCTTTAATCCTAGCCCTAAGATATATAGGATGAGAGATATCAATTGTTCAATGGAGGGGTTCTGGTTGGAGTGAGTTGTGGTCCTAGAGGGGATGCAATCTGATGGGAGGAACTCCTAGAGAGAGCGAGAGACTTCGATTTAGTCAGAGAGTAACCTCGTTCGTTGGATCCAAAGTGATTGGAATCCGACGGGAGGAATTTCAGGGAACAATCTGATCTATTTATTGGTGAGTGGGAACGATGTAACGATAATCATTGATCTGTTGTGGGCCCAAAATGGCCGATAAGAATAAGTTAAATAGACGGAATTTAACCATCATGCAAGTTATAGGTGATAACACGATCAACCCCATTGGAAGATGAGTTATGAGAGCGGTCTTAATGAACTCTGGGTTGTTGATCCAAACTATAAGCCTATAAAAGGTTAGTTTACTAGGGTGTGTTGTGTGAGGATATATTGGGACTCTGTCAGAAGAGCTTCAACTTAATGATAGTCATTTATATATCATAGGGTTGAGTGGTGAAATCTCGATTGTGGATATTGTGTACGAGGAATAGGGTTCCAACCCCTGGTTCCATACCTTATTGTGTATAAGCATGAGGAGAGAGGATACGACGCCGACATGACATGTCATGCTAGCATGAAATCCAACACATACCTAAGAATAAAATGTGTTGGTACCTGTATTGTCAAAGGATTGAGGATGGGCCCCTATCGAGCTTAGAGTTTTGGATGGTCACTCTTAATTTTCGACCGTTGGATCTAAGGGTGGAAATATGTCCACCGTTGAATCAAAGGGTATTGCCATCAGAATGTATGAGTGCAAGGTTGCTAGGGGGACTCTGATGGGAAGAAATATGAGAGGAGATCTGGGCCATAGATTGGAAAGTACGCGAGATTTAACCTCAGTCATAGATCTACATGGGTCCCACCTTTTCACTTAGCATGAGAATGAGGAAGCAAATGTTGATTGTCGAGCAAGTTTGAGCTGCCAATGAGATTGGGACTGTTGAATGTCATATTATGGGAACCATTGGATTTGGAGGATGGATTTTCCATAATGTATGTTGTCGGGGAAAGTCAGTTGGGGTGGCATATAACTCCGATGGAGAAGAACTCCAACGATGATGAAAATATTTGAGTGAATATGAGTCGTCGAAATTGGTGGGTCCGTTAGGCCAAGGACCGATGGGGAAGATGGTAGGTGCCATGTCAGTGCCACATGAGATGGACATAGGTGACATGGATCCAAGTGACTTTCACATGGCGAGGAGGTGAATTTTGGCCAATGAAGGCCTAAGAAACTTTAGAAGGCCATAAATTTTGATCTAGAGCTTGGTTTTGAGCATGGTAATAGTCATTGGAAAGATATTGACAAGCATAATATGATGGTTCCCTCGAGAAGAGGCTTTGATGGGTTAAAGAGAAGAAATTTTTTAATACATCATCCCTTAAAAAAGTACTTAGGGGGTTGGGTGTCTTACAAAGTGGTGTTAGAGCAGAGTTCAAACACTAAGCCTGGATGGGTCAGGGAACAATCATAAGACTAGTATATCAAGGATAAGATGAGCATGTTAGAAAGAGTTTTTTTGTGTTAATTTTTTTTTTTATTATCTGCACTAAATCCTTGAGAAGAAGGATCGCATATTGAATTTTTGTTTTAATAATTCCTTACACCATGAAATTTTATCATGTTGATTGCAACATAAGGATTATAATTTTGCTCTGATGGATTAATGGTTATTCCTACATTAGTAGGAATACAATGATAATCCTTAATGGTAATACCTGAACATGGATGGTTGAAAATGGATGAATCCTATTATAGAGTTGCATGAGTCCAGAGAATGGATGAGTTGATTTTTTTTTTGTAAGTGTAATGTTGTCTATACGCTTGGATAAACAAAGCCTCGTGCATTTGTGATGATTGTATATATAAGAGATAAGGCCCTTATGGAAAATTCCTTGTAGTTAAAATAATTTAGTATGGGTTCTTGGAACCCTGTAAATTATAATTGTTGTTTAATAAAGAGACTAAGCTTTGTATGTTTAATTCCTCATGTTTATAGGACTGATGGGAAATTGTAAGGTCAGTGTGATTGACCTATAATAATTGAAACATGTAACTGGGATAACCTATTTAAGATAAATAAAGAGGATTTATTTGGACTTTTGGTGGTCATCATAAAATAGGTGAAATTACATGAACAAATAAGCTAGTTTATAAGCTCATGGATGCATAAGAATGTGTGCTTGTCCAATGACATGACTACTTGTTTATGCATGAAAATGCAAGAGTGGATATGTTGTGATACATATAGTAATGAGTAAGCATATATGAAAATGGAAATAGACATGTTATAACCTGTGGTGGGTTGTAAAGTATGACAACCTGATGGATAATTTTGGTCAATAATGACTTAATGTTAGCAGGAGAGTAACACCATGTTTGAAATGTTGATGATGCTGATTGCATACTACCTTATGAGGATAAGGTAGACTGGTTAATTAAATGATGATAAAAAATATGGTAAATAAAATTCTTGGGCATTTTCAGATGACCAATGGGCTACATTAACATCCATAGGTGGATGATAGCCATATGGGTATGGCTTAGTATACTCAAGTAGTAATGAGAGGATATCTAGAAAATAATTTCCTTGGTAAAGGCTTGTCGACCAAGAATGGTTTGAAAAATGAAGAGAGACTAGAATTATTATCTTGTTGCCTTAGGTAATGTGGTAATTACCTAGTTAGTGTTTTGTGAATTGTGGAATGCTTTGGTAGAAGAAGGGAAAATTTGGTTTCTTGTTGGTTTCTATCATGTAAAGAGGGAA
>ML787781.1:624653-648063 GCA_009831015.1 Picea engelmannii
TAAGGGGACCACTTTGGAGTTCATCCATATTTACTTCTTATCAACCATGAAAAAAAAATAATGAGTCATATTTACATCAAACAATATTGGGTCCATTACCCAAGCCTTTGTGCTCCAGGGCTTTCTTCAAGGGTTGACATCAATGACAACCAACCTTAATCAACAGGGGATGTATGATATGTTGTCATGATAGAAGGAAACATGATTATGACTTTGAATATTGCATGAGAATGATTGTGGACAATCATGAGTTAAATAAATTTAAATAAATATGAAAATGAGATTGTAAAATGTGTTGGTGGTACACACACACACACACACACACACACACACACACACACACACACACACACACACACTATGTTGATGCATGTGGTTAAGCACATGAAAGAACAATGTGAATGCAAGCTTATAGAAGAGATGTGCATGTGTGACTGTGAAAAATGAATGCATAATAATATTGTATGATGATAATTGCTTATGGAATATTGGTTAATAATATAAAATGATGAAGTTGAGGCTGACTCATGATTGAGATCATTCCAAGAAATGATGGATATCCAACAAGGGAGTTGCATGCTGAGACAATTCCAAGAAAAAACTATACTATGTGAGGACTCTGTCAGAAGAAAAAAGTCATAATATTAAGGACTACTGGAAAATTAGGCAGTGGGATGAAAATCTTGTTTATATAAGAATCCTAGATTACATTTAAAAAAATATAATGCATGTATGAAATAAATACAAAAGAATATTGAACAATATGATCTATGTTTGGTAAATGTGTCAAGTGCACTGGTTCATAATTAAATTGTGAGCCAAACCTTGCTGTTGTAATATGTTTTTTATATCTAGAAAAGGTCAAGATGAAATTCACAAAGACTTCTCAAGGAAGAGAGCAGGTAGATCCCAGAAGGGGATGGATTGCATAAGAAATAAATGATAAAATAAGTAACACTTTCCTCACTTTAAAAACTATGAATTATGAGACAAAGTTGTGTTCTTTAAAAGAAAATTTGTGAAAGCCAAGGCATACAAAAATTAATAAATATGTTTAAATGAATGAACTTGGTTAAGCTATGTTGTGTAAAGGCAGTGAGGCCTTGAAAATAGTTCAGTTGAGATAGAAATTAAATTATGTAGAGGGAGTTGGAAAAGGAGAAGAGTCCCTTAACTCCTCTCTTGATACTTATTGTGTTTCTCTAGGATGAGAAAACTGAATTGCTTCTATGTGTGGAGGATTCTAGCATGAGAATGTTGATAGTTGTATGACTGTAGAGACAACAAAAATGTTAATTGTGTTTTCACTCATAAAAGCATTGAGACCAATATGATAGAGTGCATATGGATACGAAGGAGCATATTTGTGAATTCTTTACTAATTTAAATGCTATGGTAGATGAATTTTTATTTAATATGATAACTGATATAATTATGAATGTTATGATGCATTTTATGTGTAGGAAGGGATTGGAGATATTGAGGAAGGACAACTGCCAATGGTGGACAACCTCAGGTAGAAGATAAATACAAGAAGGATGTTGATAGAAAATATTTATGAAGGGACTTTGGGAGTCCCCATTAAGCACCACTGATGAGGTAATATCAGAGAGAATACTGGAAGCCAGAACAAGTATAAAGATTTCATGCCCATGTGACATGAGAATTGGAAAGGATTGGGTAAGAATATATTCTGAAATATTTTGTATCTTGATGATATGCATGTGAATTTAATTGGTTGTTGTATGTCAATGACACCGAAGAAGGGTAAGATTCAGGAAAATAATATAAATGATAGAGGTAAGGACCTCTAGCATCCAAGGCCGATTGATATCCTTGCATGACAATTCATGAACAAAGTGTCATGAATACATAGACCAATCAAGAATGATTGGGAACAAAAGTGCTCATAAGTATCACGTTGATTGAATGCATTGAGGAGATGAATATTGAATGAAAGAGGGCATGTATAGGATTGCCCATTATGGAAGAAGGATCTTCCAATATTTTACAAGGGCTATATAATGGTAAAGAGATAATTGGGTGGCCATGAGGATCGACACCTTGGTTACACATAAGAAAGGAATACTTATATGCATTCATATAAATTTTTGATTTCATAATTTATAATTTTGATTTGAGGCTATGATTAGTTCAAAGCAGGGAAAAATAGTCTTTCTATAACAATAAATGTGGATAGATAAGCCACTAGGTGAGAAATTGGCTAAGCTCCAACACACCATGGTAAAGTGTCTGATATGAAATGTGGTAACCTGAAATCAATGAAAGGATGCATTGTTTATATATGTGGAAATGGACATTGGCACAATGGTTAAAACCATTTAATGATTTATTGCATTTTGAAAAGATTGGATGTTGAAATGAAGCATGTGTAAGGAATGATATTTCCTTTTATTTTATATCCTTGAATAGATGAATGTCATGCAATTGTTAGT
Organism: Picea engelmannii; assembly: GCA_009831015.1. Lineage (NCBI taxonomy): Eukaryota > Viridiplantae > Streptophyta > Pinopsida > Pinales > Pinaceae > Picea > Picea engelmannii. Next base: position 627,110 of record ML787781.1, read on the forward strand.
ATGCACAAAATTTGAAATTGTTTGGAAGCCCCTGCAAGTGTGCGATGAAAATATATTGTGCATGAGAACTAACAAATTGTTTGGTTGTGTGAAGAATGAATTGCAAGAAGAAGGGTCTTGGATATGGAAATACTATAATCCCATGAGGAAGACCAATGCATGTTGGTTTTAAAAGAGACAAACTACCTAGGGAAAGAAACCTTGGGCTTTTGGAATCTGGTTCATGTATGGAACATATCTAAAAATGGAAAAATGAAATGGAAATACGTGGGTGGCAGATTTCAAAGAAATTCTTGATTGAAATTGATGATGGTATCTCCTGAAATTTACTTCATGCATGTGATACAAGTGAGATTACAAATATATTCTGAAGGGAAAGATGATGTATGTCAAGATGGAAAGCATGAAAAAAGGATACTATTGTGACATGAGAATTGTGTGATATTCCATGATCACCATAGAGAATGTTTTGTTGTGGTAAGACATGCCAGAGGGAAGCCTTGACAAAGTGAGCTTGGGGGACTCCTTGGATGTAATAATCGATGAAGTCTCTGAAGCTCTTCTTGTGCGAGAAATCCTTCACAAGAAAGATGTATTTCCTAAAGGACTGTATAGCAGAGAAGAGGATGCCTGGGCCTAGGCTTGGAGGGTAAGTGACCGCAAGGAAGAGGGCACTTCAATAAATCTTGTAACCTATTGATTGTGATCATGAACACAGTGAGTATGCCAAGGAAAAAATAGTGAGTCAAGTAAATGTGACAACCATATGGATGAAGATCCATGAACTACAACCATAAGTGTTGTGTTGATATGTAAAACATTTCCTCTTGAATTATGAACAATGATAAAATGTATTTGCATAAAATTGGATAAATATGCTTGTTGTTTAAAATTTTTGTAGGCATGTGCTAAATGCCAATATTTTGGGAAAGGACCAGACCAAGAAAAGGAACAACAATTGATAAAGAAACTTAAATATGAAGGCATGAAAGGTGTTGCTGAGATGCAAAGAACACTGGGGATGGTGTTCCTTTAAGGGGAAGGGGAATGTAAGACACATGTCTTCCCCGCATATAATTAATCACATTTAATGATTGTCATGTCATATAAATATAAACAATATAATTTTATTAATGTTTAATTGGAAAAATTCCAACCAACTGACTGATGGGTGTAGCATTAAAAGTACTGGCCATGATACCACTAGAGGAATAAGAGGATATTATATTAAGCTAAAGGACCCCAAGCCTCCTTGCTGAAGAATTAATTTAGAAATATTAAATTATTTCCCTTAACTTTGATTTCAAGGAAAAATCAGTTAATGAGGAAGGATTGGTGGTTGAGAACCCAACCACTCTCAATGAATGAAAGTATGGAGGGATCCCCGAGGAGACACAAAGATGTCAGTTAGAGGACAAAAAGAGAGAAAAAAATGAGTCCCCTTGATTGAACATGGGTTTCATTTTGATAGAAGAAAGAGGATAGGTCAAGTACCTTCCTAAGAGAGGTGTGCAAGAGAATCACATGAGGAGACATACCAAATGAGAATTTTTGGTGGGAGGATGAGAAGGAAGAATGGAAGAGGGAGCCCATGTATGGGGTGGTATCATGGCTTGGTACGGGGGTGGAATTGTTCTAAAGTTACAGAGAAAGAAGATCCTACATTTGGGTGGAAAGGCATACACCCATAGTCAGTTGGCTAGTTGCAACCCATGAACAGATAAGTATTTTTATACCTTGTGAATTGAGTATAATGAAGGACTGGTGCCTGCAATTGTATACATGGAGGTGTAAGCTTGTTTGATAAGTATAATTGTTTTTTCTTTGCATGTCTATGTATTCAAGTATAGGTGGAACTGTATGAATGACTACATCCCGTGAATTCTTTCATGGGTGGATATGCCTGCATAACTGAAATGAATCCTTGTATTATATGCAAGTTATAATTCTATATAATAGTGTACTTGTCATGCTTTCGTAACTAGCATGATTGTATGGATTATGTATGTTTTCTATCACTGTTAATCTGATGGATTCATGTATCCCAATAGGCATGGTAAAGGTAGGGTGTAGCTCTATGAAGATTACAAACTACGAATGGAGAGGTTTTGAGATATGAAACTCCTTTAGAAGGATGGTGGTAGAAGTTCCCTGGAATATGGGAAGGTATTTGCGTATTCAGAGAACCTCGGTCTTTGTGAAACCGCTATATTGAAGTGGAAAGTTTGCAAGAGACGTAAATCTCCCCTTAAGTGGCGAAGATTAGTGCTTTAGAGGTTTGCAGAGCAAGGTGAGAGTTTTGAAGGTATGGTAAAACCTTAATAAGGAACCTAGAAGAATCCCTAGGAAGTGAAGTCCTAATTCAAGATGTTAATAGAAGGAAAACCTTTGAAGAACCCTTGAAAAATTGGCTAAGTCCAGGTTCAGACTATTTTTCCTGAAGGAGAACCCGAGTTCAACTAGGATAATTTGTAGTTGTTGGATTGGTGTGGCGAGTAGATCTAGACCATTGATAGGATGGGGTACTCCTCAGAGAAATCAAAGAATAGATTGGAACAAGAATCCGACAAGGGATGTTCTGAGTCAATAGGTCCTGTTGATCCATCAGAGCATGGATATGGTGGCCTTTGGATCATTGGATCTAGTTGATAGTCTATAGGTGTAAGACTGGTCAGAGGTTTGGTAAGGATATTAGAAGAGGGAGTTCGATGACATAGATTCTGAGGATCGTATATCTCATAGAAGGTGTTGTAGGATCACAACTATAGATCATTGTGGGTCCCGATTAAGTGAGGATAAGAGGGAGAGTATCATCTTGCCAACAAGGAGTGCCAATGTGTCCAGACGATGACACATGTTAGCCTTTAATTTGTAGAAAGGATCAAGTGTGATCCCCTATCATTTTTGAGTTTGGGGATAGGTACCTTAATATTAGCCCTCAGATATATGGGGTGAGAGATATCGATCATTCATTTGAGGGGTGCTAGTTGAAGTGAGTTTCGGTCCCAGAGGGGATGCACTTTAATGGGAGGAAATTTGAGAGAGAACCAGAGCCTTCGATTCATTTGGAGAGTAACCTCGACTGTTGGATCCAAAGTGATTGGAATCCAGTGGAAGGAAATCCAAGGAATAATATGGTTCGTTGATCAATGAGTGGGTGTGATGTAATGATAATCATCGATCTATTGCATGCCCCAGATGTTCGAGAAGAAGAGGTTAAAGGGATGGAATTTAACCTCGTTCTAGTTAGAGGCATATACATGATCAAAACCATTTCAAGCTAACTTTTGAGAGAAGTCCTAATGAACTATGGAGTGTTGATCCCAGATATAAGCCTGTTGGAGGTCAAAATGTTGGGGTGTAGTGTATGAGGCTATGTTGGGACTCTATCAAAAGAGCTCCACTTCAATGATAGTCATCGATCTATTGGAGGTTTTAGTGGTAAAATATTGATCGTTGATATTGTGTGCGAGGAATATGGTTCCATGCCTTATCATGTATATGCATGAGGGAAGAGGAGATGATTTAGACGCGACGTGTCATGCTAGCATGGCATACAACACATCCCTATGAATAAAACATGTCGATACTTGTATTGTTAAAGAATCGAGGATGGGCCCCTATCAGGATGAGTCCTTTGGATGGTCACCCTTAATTGTCGACTATTGGATCTAAGGGTGGACAGATCTCCACTGTTGAAATAGAGGGTATTGCCATCGAGATGTCTGAGTGTGGGGTTTATAGGAGACTCTGATGGTAAGAAATTTGAGAGGCTATATGGACCATAGATTGGAGAGTAGGTGATATTTAACCTCAACCATAGATCTACATGGCTCCCACTTGTTCACTTAGCGCAAGAATGAGGAGGTGGATGTTGATCACTGAACAAGTTCGAGGTGTCTATGAGATCAGATCATTGGATGTCATATTATGGGAACCGTTGGATTTGGTAGATGGATCCATCAGAATATATGTCATTGAGGCATGTCAGTTAGGGTGGCATATAACTATGATGGAGAAGAACTCCGACGAATATGAAAACCTTTGAGTGAATTCGGGCTGTAGAAATTGGTGGTCCCAATAGGCCAAGGAACAATGGGGAAGGTGGAAGGTGCCATGTTAGTGGCACATAGGATGGAAATAGGTGATGTGGAACCATGTGGGTTCCATGTGGCGATGAGGTGGATTTTGGCCAATGAAGGCCTAGGAAACATTAGAAGGCTATAATGTTTGATCTAGAGCTCGATTTTGAGCATAGTAATAGTCGTTGGAAATCTCTTGAGAACCAGAAGATGATGGTGCCCTTGAGAAGAGGAGTCAAGGGGTTAAGGATAAGTGAATTTTTAATACCCCATCCCTTAAAAAAGTACTTAGGGGGTTGGGTGTCTTACATAATGATTGTAGATGGAGGTACCATAAATTGTTCTAGGAAGTGGCATAATATTAAACTCAATATGGGGGAGTATTTATAGGATATTCCCATGATTTCCATCCAAATGGGTGGTGTTAATGTTGTATTATAGATCCAATGGTTACAATCATTGGGAATAATTTCCTTTCATGAGATTTGCCTTAGAAGTTAAGGAAATTGATCTTAGAGGTATCCAAGGGAATCCCTCTAAGGTGATAAGCTTTAATAGCATGAAAAAATTACTCAAAAAGGGATATCGTGGTGTAATTGCAAAATTATGCTCACGAGATGTTCAAACATATATATCCTCTTCTCCAATGGATCTCCAAGTGGTTATAAACAACTATTCCAAGGTATTTGTAGATATTCCTAAGGGTCTTCCACCATCTCGAGATCATTATCATGCTAGTCATTTGCAACCCAAAAGTGTACGACCTAACATTAGGCCTTACAGGTATCCATATGCATAGAAGAGTGAGATTGAGCACATGATCCAAGAAATGTTATAGGATGGCATCATTCAACCTAGACAAAGTTCTTTCTCTTCACTAGTAGTGATGGTTACGAAGAAGGATGGTTCATGGTGTATGTGTCCATATTATAGACAACTAAATAAAATAACCATCAAATATAAGTTTCCTATTATTGCCATTGATGAATTATTAGATGAATTGCACAGAGGAAAATTATTGACTAAGTTGGATCTTTGTTCAGGATATCATCAAATTAGAATGAGGTAGGAAGACAATCCCAAAAAATCCTTTAGAACACATGAAGGTTGTTATGATTTTTTGGTTATCCCATTTGGACTTACTAATGCACCTTCAACATTTCAAAGCTTGATGAATTCTATATTCAAATCCTTCTGTTGACTGGTCCAAATGGCTTGTCAAACAACTGAGGGAGAATGATCGATGACAGGTCCCAATCAGACCTAATCATGTTTGGGGCTAGCATTTCCGACCAATATGTGGCCTTGTTTGCCACTGAAAGTTAATAATAATAGGAAAAATGATTGAATTTCCTTCCATGAATTTTGATTAAGAAATGATTAAATTATATAAGAATGGAAATGAAATTAACTATCCTAATCTATTTCTATCCTATTCTAATATATCTTGATCACGAGTGAAACTAATCGAATGAATATAGTTAAAGATACTATTATTGGAAAGAGAAATATTCCATCTCAATCACCAACATATTAAAATAATGACATTGCATATTTAATCACAAATAGTTGCAGATGAAACATGTAACATCATCATTGTATTCATTAGAAATCATAAGAACATAAATATTCCAAACATTTAGACATAGAAATGGTTCACATGACAAGCAATCAAGAAAACTTAAATGACAAACATATGTGTAGAATAATACTACATACATTTGGAAACAACCATGATTTCAAAGAGCCTTCCACTCTTAATATATACCAAAATAATAGTATCATCAACCCATAAAATGGGAAAAATTCCCTCTCGTTGGTATAGTTCTCTCTTTTATAAAATAAGAGAGACCCTTTACATTCTATAACTATCATGATTTCAGATGACAATTACACCTTATTGTTTCACATGCCTCCATTAGGTATACAATCAGATTTTTAGAGAAAAGGGAAATTTTTGAATAATAGAGAATTTACAATGTTTTATTGGATTCTATGTTATCTCTGTAAGCCTTCCATAACTCGAAGTTCTTCAAAAACATGTCTACTCTACTAAGATACACCTTCTCCATTTGTAATTGACCATCTTAGATTATGGTCGCTATTTATAGCTTTATGTGTTGTTGAATTATACTGAGGTAATACCTTGTCGATGCAATAAACCTTGATGTTTTCATTAAATATCTGTTGAGGATTTGTTTATTTACTTCCTCAATGTTTTCGATTATGTATTTTCTACAATCTCTTTGTATTTCTACTTCTGCAATCCTCATAACACTTGGGGATGCTTCATCTAAATTTTGCATGAACTGCATTCCATATTCTATTAATAAATCCTTATAAGAATTCCATAGCTTCTTGCATGCCTTGGTAGCTAATTGTCGGGTTCTTCAATGTCTTCTAAATTTTTTTTTCAAGAGTCAAATAACACCTAATATTTCAACTTTTTCTTTTCATCGTATTTTGGTAATGTACCTAGTGGTCTAGGTATACACTTTGCTAATTTATCATTTTTTCAAATGCCTCCTAAGTCTTCTTGTACTTGTATTTTATTTCATTTATTTGATCATTAAACCTTATTTGACCATCGTTGCATGTATGAATTCTATTTAACACACAAAATAATTCCCTTTGTACCTGCTTTAGTTCTTCATTCATAGTATTGGCTTCTTCTTTCACAGTTCTTATGATAATTTCTCCTTTATTATTTCCCTTTATCACATTTTCCAGTTTTTGTTTTTCCTGCTCAGGCCCAAGAATTTTATGTCCTTTTTGTTCTGAGAATCTGACAAGTTCCTAATGTTCTATTTCTTGGTTGGCTATTTCCTAAGTGTGATCTTCTTTTAATTTCTTTGTTTCCTGTGAATGTTTCACCCGTAGAGCTTCTAAGATCTCTTTATGTAGCTTCTCGGATATGTTGTCTTATTTTCTAAATTTAGTATCCCCTCTATATATTTGACCTTTCAACTTCTCTTCCAATTCAATTATCCTCACTTTTCAAATATCTAATGATGTTCTCATCTCACACACTGATACCGAGTTGGATCCTACAAATGCACTAAGGGACAAAGTGTTCTCCAAAGAATTAACCTTGGGATATGGACCTGATTTCCATACAATCATCTTATCAAATGACTCCTTTTTGAGGGATGTATCACATATTTTTATCTTACTGTATCTCTTCTCGATACGTTTGGTTGAATTTCTGTAGTAATATTCCCCAACATCCACTGCACTCTCTTCTAATTCCAATAATTGGGATGAAAATGAGAAGTTTCCTAGGATTTATTTAAAAGGAGTACATGAATGGATAGTATGTTCACTATGGTAATACTTGGGCTCATTTCATTGTTCTTTATTTCATCCATCCTCCTTTTCTTATTCCTTTCAACCTCCTCAAGGTCATCTTCCCTTTTCTTCCTTTCTTCTTCAACATTTCTTTTTTATTCCTCCTCTTCCTCATTTTTCTTTTCTGCTTGGCCTCAACTGCTTTCCCCTTCTTTTCCTCCTCATCTTTTGCCTTCTTATTTTCTTCAGCTTCACGTCTTGTTTTGGCTTCTAGCTCAACATTTTTCTTTCTTTCCTCAACAACCTTTCTAGTTGCCTCTTCCTTTCTCTTTTTTTCTTCTTGTTTTTCTTTATTCCTAGCTTCCTCCATTTTATTTTTTGTTTCTTCTTGTCCTTTCGTATGTTTCACTTCCTCTTCCTCTTTCTTTTGTGTTTCTTATCTGTCCTATTTATCCTTCTATTTAATTTTTTCCTCATTCTCCAAATCCATGGTATACATCTCCTTTTCTTTTCTCTCTTCTTCAATTTATTTCTCTTCTTGATTCTCTTAATATTTCTCCAAAAATAATATGAACTATCATTTGGCTATTCTCCTTTATTCTTATTCATCCCTGATCAATTTTTATTTTGTTGGTTCATCTAATAATATATTCAATACTTCTTCTTCGAAGAAGGCCCCTTTGAAAAAATCTTTTGTAAAACTCACATTGTGAGCCACATTTTGTACCATCCCTAGAAATTTGATATGATCTTTAACAATTTATTTCGAATCATGCCCTTTTGGATCTCTTGTGCATAAATAAAGTGTGTGCAAGGATTTAGATTCATTTTGAGCACAAGGGCCATTATTCAAAGTGAACCTACCCACATTTACTGGGAACCTTGGCCATAATTTTGTGTTTCTTTTTGTTGGTTACTTGGGCTGACCCAAGTTCCGATATCCAATAGGTTTCCAACAAAACCCTCAAAACTATCGGCCCTTCTGGTAAACCAGAAGGCATCATTGTGCATAGAGTGCACAATGCAGTCTCACCTGAGATATCTTTATGGGGGACTACAATACTGAAGTGTTTGCAGTCTAGGAAGGAGTGGGGACTATGCTTGGATTATTTTCCTTATGCCTCAACATCATTAATCATTCATCTACTTCTAGGATTCATTCATCATTAGACTATGCATCCATGTTGTTATACTTAGATTTAACCATTCATTTTTAATTGATGCTCAAAATAACAGTAAAATCAATCATTCATAACACATAGAACATAGTATTTTACCGTGGTTCACCCCCTCCTGGGGATACGTCCACAAAGATCTATCTCTTATGCTCTTTTATTCATTCTTCTACAAAATCTTTGTTGTGCGCTTTACATCTTCACGATTACAATAAAAAAGGAGGGTAAGTACCCTTTGGGAGGATGACTAGATCACACCAGGCTCCACATCCTATGACCTAACCCTAAAAAACTAGCTTATTATACTCAACCACAATAACAACTGACTTCACAATAATCAACAACTCACAAACTCATAATAATCAACAGAACTTGACCTATACCTCATAGGTATTTATTTATACTACTCTACTAGATTACATCTGTTACAATATTGTCAAAAACCCTAACCATAACATGGTTAGGCCTGCCTGCATGTGCGACACACTGCTTTTCCTCCTGCATGTTGATTTTCCTTCTTTTTCTACATGCTGCTTTTCTGCCTCCTAAGGTGCATGCTCCAAAAGTAGACCTTTACTTCCAAAAATATCCTTGCACCCACAATATATATTTTTCCCAAAATATGCTTGCGCCAGCATGCCCCCAATACTGACACATGGCTCATCCCAAGCCACTCAAATGGTGCATGCTCCCTGTACAACCTTCTCCAAGCTATGGAACTTTTCTGCTAGTTCTTTCCCTTTTTCTTTAACCTGCGCAACTTTATCTGCTAGCGCCTTGACCATATGCATTGTTATATGATCTTGCAACAATACTGCGATATATGTATGTGTCTATGCCATCCTTGTATTTTAATCCTCCATTTACGTAATTATTTGCATTGCTTTCTCCTGGAGGGGATCCAATTGGGTCTGCCTTTCTTGTTTATTTATATGCACAATTTTTAAGTCTTCTTGCAGGGTATTCATCTCCTAGGTGCCCTTCAAGCATTCTGTGATACTCATAGATTTTTGTCACTTCTTCAACTACTACATTGTAGCGTTGATTTTCTCCTCTTGCTAGTCCAACTGTTGGACATTTCCATCCTCCTCCAAAGTAGTCCATATTTGCGCAGTTATGTCAAAACAATTTGTAACTTCCTTGGATTCCCTTTCCATCTCTTCCGTCTGGAAGGATTCTTGTTGTTCTCTTTTCTCGCGGACTTCAGGAGGAGTCATAGGATTAATTTTTTCTTTCAACTCCTCTATCTCCTTTCTATACCCCTCGAATGTCTACGTAATGATATTTATCTTTTCATCTGCACTCCTATCCGGTGTTTTCACGCTGTCTAGGATGTGGTTATATATCGTTGTTAGTCCCTTCTCTATATTTTCGGTGCATTCTTTCTCCTCCTCCTTCTCCAAAGTCAAATGATCGCATGCAATCTATAACATCTCTATGACCCCCCTACCAATTTCCAAGTTGGTGGCATCTACGCGGGCTCTGGATTGTACCTCTTGCATTATACTGGCTTGGAGTTAGTATAGTGATTTCATGGGTATTTGCACAATAACCAAATCAAATTGGTCTATGTCCCTCTTGAGATCAATTATTGCTTCCGAAATTTTCTTTCCCTTTCTATTTTCCCAACTTATTTTTTTTCCATTTCTTTTCCCTCTTCTATACCTACCCTTGTTTCCCTTTTTCCTTTTCCCCTTTTTCTATCCCTTTTTAGTTACCATAATTAGTCATATTTCAAAAATCGACGGGCTCACGGATTGGCAGGCCTTCATTTCCATCCACTTTCCTATTTCATGAGTCCGACTGAACTCCTTGCTACAATATGCTTAGCCATTTTTGCAACTTTGCAGGTTCACAGATTTAAGCCTTCATCCTCCAAGTTTCGTGATCTCCACTTTACACCCAAAATTTTGTGATCTACATTATGACCATCGGATTTGTCGCGGGTACCAAGCCCCTAAGTATTTCATTTCTCTTGCATGAAAGTCTGATCGATATCTTTTCAACACTTAGTTTATTTTTATCATCCATAACTGTGGGTTCATGAAAAGCTCCATATTCAAAATTTCTCTCGTCTGTCCCCTCCATCTTTGTTCTTCTCCCAATATGAATTAAGTGTGGTTTAATGATAATAACTAATCATACAGGATAAAAAAAGATCGTCATTAATAACGAAGGGCTCAAAGATATTTCTCATTAAATTGAATTAAAACGCTATTTTCCAAAGGTTATATTATTGTCATGTCTCCGAAAATATTCATTTCAAGTTATTATCCAGCTGAAAGAATAATCTGATCAACCTATGGCAACAACATTTAGACAACAGTTCTTTGGTGATACTTAAAATATATTTGGTCAGGAAGACCATAAATTTTAGTGGTCTAGAGCATATTCATATTAGTTGTCTCCTCCTGCACAAAAATACATAATCTGGGCATTCAGAATTGCTCGCGTATGATGTGTTCCAGAGGTATTTCATTGTAAATAACTTGTTGAATTTTGCATGGAGAAGTACGTGCCAAGCTAGAGAATTATACAACTCCAAGGTAATTCTTTGTTTTCCCTTTCACCGCAAGTCTTTCGCAAGATGTTGAATCTCCCAGAGCTGACGCTTACCTTCAAAGGAGAGGACTGCAAAGATTTCTTGAAGAAACATACCAATGGCCTTGAACTCCTGCCTAAATATTTGGAGAATCCTGCATCTATTCCAAAAGACATAACCAAGATCTAGGTTGACTATTTAAAAAACCCCTTTCTACAAATCACATGGTTGTTTACCAGGTTGATAGGTCAAGAAAGCATTGCTACCATTTCTCGCATGATTCTATATATTTTGTATTTTATAGTGAAATAACATGCCATCTTTGACTAGGGAAAATTGATTTCTATCGAAATCGCGTCCTAGTTAACGCACTACAAAAAGGATAAAAAATTATTTATGGCATCCTATATGATATTCGATATAGTGTATTTTTGTCAATTCCCAAAATTGACCATAAGTAAGAGGGTGAATCGTGAAACAAATCCGGTTACCTTCTAGTATGAGGCATTATGGAGACATAATACCCCTTTGTATTTTTATTAAGTCTATAATGATTTTGTCTCAGTCTTCAAGAGGTTGTTGTTGGGAGAGAATACTTCAAAGATATCTAACCAGGCCACCAAATTTCTAGAGAAAAAAGGAACGGTAGAACAAATGGAGAATCACAGTGTCATAAGCATATTCTGTTCCAAAGAAAATCATTCTTTTCTCCTGTATCATGTATCTGAAAAGTTATTCATTACAGAGGTGGCAAGGAAATTCAACTTCTGGCTAAATTTTTTCCACGAAAAAAGGAAAAAGAAATTCATCCCCTTGCCATGGATAGGACAGGACATGACACTTCCCCTAAGTTACAATTATTGAATTTTTCATTGAAGAAGGAATAAGTGACGTACCTTTAGATACCGCTTCCTTATGTCTTTGTTGTCCCTGCTTCGCTTTAGTAGCCTTGTGATATCAGATCTACAACGACACAAACCGACCAAGGTGAAAGCAACAATAATCCATTTAATGAAGACTTAAACATATGATCAAGGAGTCATGTAATAAAATAAGAGTAATTTTATGGGAAAGGGACATGCCACTGTATTATATTAAATGAAAGTAGAAGGTACAACCAGATTTCCTTGATGTCGCAAGCTTCCTTTCGGTGGTCCTTCGTTCCAACACACACACTTGCTCCGTACTTTCATGAAGAAGATCCACTATGGCTTGATGGAAAAATGGAGACCTCAAGCATCAATTCAAATAGGATTCCTCACACAATTATGAATCTATTCTTTCATCGATTCTCTATTCAATCTTTCTTAACCTCTTCCTTGAGAAAAATTTCATTATATAGGATAAGGAGAGATGGTTAAAGGGATGAGGATGATCCCACTAAATCTGAGAAGTCAGTAGGATGCCAACCATGCGAATGCCAACTCATTTTCTAGAAAATCCTCTTCTAGAACCTTCGTAACTTTCTCTTCCTTTTAATCTTTGAAGTAGGTTTGCACCCTACCTATAGAGCACACTGCGAACCCCTCACAATCCAAGTATAGGGTTGCCTGCGAGAATCAAGGTTCTCGCACCCTACAACATAGTCATCCTGCGAACTCATCTTAAAAACATGTTTTGTAGAAGAAGACAACAATCACTTTTCTCAGGCAAAAGGTCCTTATGAGAGCCTGACCACATAATTGTAGAGACATCACCAGAGTGACCAAAATAATGTGTAACATAATTCCCCCGAAAGTATGAGGCTAGAACCCGTGATAGCTGAAATACTTTGTAAAATGCGTGTGTGTATCAGAAACAAGGATCACACCTAATCGGAAACCTGTAAACAATCTGGCATCTGCAGAATATAATACCATCTCTAAGGTAGGCATTCCCATGCTCAGACCACAAATGAATGAAATCACAAATGTAGGCCATGGCCACCAATCATACACCATGGATCCATGCCACCAAAATGATACATAGCCACTATAAATACACTGTGGATCTATGTTAGAAGACTTAGATTAGGACATAGCCACGTGACATACACAGTGGATCTATGTGTTGATATAAATCATAAATACTCCATCGCAACCTGGACCAAAAAGATGAGACCCAGGGTCTTCAATCCCATCGTCTGAAAGTACGAATCTAGCCATGTGATTACATGTGTCAAAGTCGAACATGGTAGAAATTACTTGATTACCGGTCATTGATGAAAACTGTTAACAAGTGCGAGGGAAATCACCATTGATGTCAATGACTCCCAAGGTACTTAAGTACAATCTGAACGAATGTGAATAAATGAGTCGAAGTCGAACACTCGGCGGAATCTCTCGATCAGGGACGAATGATGTGAATCCACTATTGAAAGCAAAGAGACCTGCCATTAAGGCACACAGGTTCTAAGGTACTCAATGATTTCTAGGTCTTATCCCAGATAATGAGTTGGAGTTGATGGAAAAAGACTCATCACAGGAGGGCCTTGATGTATCCCCCATCAATGACACGAAATAAGTAACAGATTTTAGGGTAAGTCAAAGTATAAATATGATTTGAACTGGACACAAGGAAGGCCGACGCGGTAAGAATGGACAACTGCAAATGGCCGACTCAATGGAGGGTTTGTTTGGACTTCTCTTGAACATATGAACGACACGATAATGGTCTTGGCAGCATTGACTCAAAGACGACCCAAGATATGACCTTATAGTAAGTCAAACGAGAGACAAATGGCTTTCACAACACGAATTCAAATGATGAACAGGGGGTGTCATGTTCAAGAGCAACGCTTACTGCCATTAATACAAATACCAAAACACATCCCTTTCCCAAAATTTCCCCCACCATTTCTGGCGAGTACCTTCTTATTTTTACACAAGCTTGAGGAGGATAACATATGCTTGTCGATGTAAGCTCATCCTTCGTACGATTCCCTCAAAGTGTATTTAACGAACCCTAGGAAAGAGTGGTTCGGTCCCATAAGGGCTTTCGATGTTTGTTTAACGAGTCCAAAGATAGAAAACTTGGGGGTTTTTCATGTTTTGAGAGTCTGAAAAACACTTAAAGAGAACTCTCCCAGTTCCTTTTTCATAAGTTAGTTCGATGAGACCAAAAAAGTGATAAAATATTGCTCATCGAACGTTTTCTTCAAATACCTTTATGATCGTGAAAAGAACAAGATCGCTTGACAATATTTTCATTTTTATGGAGAGTGAAAAGAGATTAAAGGATACTCCCTTATTTTTGTTGTTTTTGTGTTACCATAACGAGCACGAAAAGATGAAAAAGTATACTCGATTGCATTCTCATGTATTTTCAAGCACGAGAATGAATGAAGACTGAGCTCGAGGTTTTCCTACAAAACCCTAAAAAGGTATTTGTACACGTGACAGAAAAAAGAACAAAATACTCATACACAGTTGTTTAGGCTTATAGGTCATCTATCTACGAAAAACCATACTCACAAGGCCATTAGGGCATTAGGTTTTGAAGCAAAATAATAAAAATAATATAAAAAATTAGTGAGAAATAGTAAAAAGTGAATAAATATGGGTAAAAAGCCCTTTTTACCATTTCATTGTTACTTTGTCAAAAACTTGTCCAACACACCTCTTTTTTCCCAAATTTCTTTGCTCGATTGCAGGAGGTACAAGTGGTCATTCAGAAAATGGTTTCGGCCAACGAGGTAATCTCCCGATTCTTCAACTTTTTCATGGATTAAAATTGATTTTTAATGGCAAATTTTAGTGTTTTGATTCCATTTAGGGCCAGTAGGTGCGCCCAAGCATTCTCGCAGGTGATCCATTTGGGACCTGCGAGAACCTAAGGTTCTCGCAGGTGGGCTTCAGTGAACCTACGAGAATCTCGCGCTGTGTGAAAGCTTCACCTGTGAGGGCCGAAAATTGGATTTTCATGCGTGTTTTTGCTCAATAAAAATTTGTTCAAGAGATTAAAATAAGTTGTTAACTTCCTTATCATCGCTCCATTGCAGGTATTGATCATCACGATGTTATAATGGAGGGAAAGAGAACATGAGGAGGATGATGCCATCGTTGGAAATGATCCGGGTATAGTTGTTTCCCTCCGGGAATGTGGGCTCTTAAAAATTTTCTGAATCTCGGGAATGAGAGCCCAACTCAGGTTGTTAGAGTACCTGGTCCACACGTGGGATGTGGATCAACAGGTATTTCATGTAGGGGTCCACACACTCACACTAGATATCGAGGATATCTATTTTCTGACGGGGTTGTCATGATGTGGATACCATGTTACTCTGATCGGAGGTAGAGGCAACATACTTCTTATGAGCGAGTATGTTCGCCAATATTGTGTTCCCGAGGCGGAGAGAAGCAAGGGTAAATTCGCCATCTGGGGTGTCCAAAATTTGACCTTGCAGACTATCTTGTTTACCATTGCACGCATGGCCGAGAGTGTTGCTCCACACATGGCTCTCCAGAGCTATTTCTAGTATGCAATAGAGTGCACAGAACCTCAGGTTTTCAACTGGTCGGACGCGATTCTCCGCAGTATGAAGAGACAATTGACAAAGTGCAGAAGGGGTAACCTGAAACAGTTTGGGTACGGGTCACTTTTGGTGTCATTCTTCCTTGAGAGGGTCCCACTACTGCGTCTACAGGTAGATTGGGGTTTATCGGCCCCACAAGATCTGAGAATGCTGAGGTGGTGTAACCTCATGGATCGACATGTAGCAGGGCCTATAATCAAATATAATGATTCATTTTTTGACTGGTTGAGGCCCCAAATGTTGATGATCGATGACTACGCATATGTCGGCTTGGATTTCCGAGGAGATCCAGATTTGGTTCTGCCTGAGGATGCTAAGTGGGGTGACTTAGGTAAGAAGTACACATTTTTTTCTTTTTTAATGTTTTTGAAAATTTTATTATATAAAATGTTTTTATATCTTTGATCCAAGGACTAATCAAAAATTTCTTTTTACGACATATATGAGGGGTTGTATCGACCTCCAGGAACATCACCCATTCAAAGAAGAGGAGAAGTGGCTCCAGTGGCAATATGGGATGTTGAGGACTACGAGGAAATTGAACAGAACTTAGAGGGACTGACTGCGGATGTCCCGGACATCGCTATTGGGGAGATCCCAAGGTGTTATCAACACCATACTATGGGCGTGTCTGAGTCTCTTAGTCAACTGCTTCGTAGGGTAGCCCGAGCATTTATATGTTACCGTGAGTGTCATCCGTGATGCTAATTTGTAGAAGCCATGGGCTTCATATATTTTGATATTTTGGTCCTTGACAAAAAATTTTGATCGTTATATATATATATATATATATATATATATATATATGTGGTTTCTACTGACTTATTTTGTTTTTTATAATACATGTGATGTGTGATTGGTTTTATAAAAGTCTCAAATATGTGTCTAACAGATAATTAGCTAAAGCATCAGTCAATGTATTTAGACATCTAGGAATGTGTTGATATTCGATATAATCAAAATGACGTTCCAAGAGGCGAATTTATAGATATACCTGCAATAAAGTAGGACTTCGGATAGCATAGACATTACTTAACTATAGCACTACTAGTTGTGAATCAAGTCATATAACCAGGTGGCGGATACCAAGCGAAATAGCATTAGTCAACAATTCAATGACGACGCTATATTCTGCGATATTATTGGTTGCACGACCGAGGCAAACACCTTGTAGACTGATAAGTTCATTTGTAGGTGCATAAATTGTCCATGCAGAAGAAGAAAGGATTTGAGTACTACGACTAGCGCCATTGACGAAGCCAATGTGGGGTAGCGAAGACTCCGACATATGGAAACCAAGCACAACGCAAAGTAAGCCGTCGAGGGTAGAAACCAAATAACGAAAAAAGCACACTAAAGTAACACACAAAAAGTATGATACAATAAAATACAAGCACTGATGCACATATGATCTAAGCATAGTACTTCTTTAAGTAAATCCCATTTTTGGGTTCACTCAAAGGGATACCATCGTAGTCCACTAACTCGTAGGCTCCTTTCTCCAACACTCGTCAGACGATATAAGGACCTCGCCACATAGCCTCAAATTTTCCAGCTCCTAGAAAATATCAATCGTGTTCATAAAAGAGAACCAGATCACCTTTAGAGAAAACACGTGGCTTGACATGTTTGTCGTATTGGGCTTTGACGCGTTTCTTCTGGGTTTCTATAACTAGGGTGGCATCACAACGGTTTTCGTCTAGTTGCATAAGATACAACATGTTGATACTAAGAGGGGGGTGAATCAGTATCAAGTACAATTTAAAACATTTTTCAACTTATACTTAAACCATTCGAATATATCCAATGAGCAATGAACAATAGTATAAGAGTTACACCAATACACCACAATACACCACAATACACCATGCACAATATATGAGAAATAATCAATAGTTATTGTTCAAGGGAAGTAATGACTTCCAAAGGTAGCTACAGCTTCCAAATGTAAAGGGAGGGATAAATATCCAAGAGGAAGATACAATCCTCCAATATCAAGAGATATTTGAACTCTCCATCCTTGCCCCTTCCTTCCACCCAAGAATATATGAGAGATAATAAAAATTTACATTAAATCATCACTATCAACCAATCATCACATAGAACCTGATAATGCTTCCTGAGACTTCTTCAATTTATGCAATTCTTCAATTCTTGGAGTACTATGATCTTGTAGATAATATTACTCAATGTATTCTCTGAAACTCCTCCAATTTTCACTCCTTGAATCCTCCCCAAAAAGAGGTTATAGAAAGAACGGTAGACTTTATTCAATTCTAATCTATTCAGGAGAGTGAACTTGCACAGAATGCCCCATGCTCAAAAATTAACATATTATTCTGAAACTCACACAAAAGAAACTAAAGTCCATACTCTTTCCAATGAAATTTGTCCCACTTCATTTGGATTCGTGATGAAGAAGTTATGACTATTTTACCCAGAACACCTGTTTATTGACTAGCTTCAGGACTAGTCACAAACCCTATCTTCCACAAAGTGTATCTCCATAATTATATCGAATCAAGAGCTGAACATTTTACCAGAGGTACCTTGATATGTATTCTCAATACCATAGTGATTTCACCATATGAATCAATCTAGAAAAAAAGTTATAGCAAAAATGGTAAGATGACCTGAAAATAACATACCTTATAACACATCACCAAAAGACTTCATCCTCCCTTCAAATCCGGCCTTCTTTTCTTCTTATTTCCTCTTAAATTCGACTTGTATCAAATAAATGTATAATGATGTTTATTTATACCATTTATGTCACTTCCTTTTAACATTAGGGCCGACCTGACACTTTCTTATTTTGTAATTCTTTTCTTTAATTATCTTCAGGGCCTACATGTACTTCCTTCTTCAATTCACTTTGTCATCTTCAAAAATTCATTTGTCCTCAACCATGAGGATCCACATGACGTGCCACATACCACCAGAAACAACATGATGTATACTATCCATCCATGGTTGTTGTATCTGCATGTGCATTTTCCTTCATGTCTAAATACCTTCATCAATCTTGTGGTCCAAAACCCATGATCAGGGTTGACATCAATGGAAACAACCAATCTTCCAACAATCTCCCCCTTTGTCATTGATGGCGACACTCATGCTCCCCCTATCATCATGATCCCAATTTCTCTCCCCCTTTGACATCAATGGAAAAGGGTATGGCTTCTCCCCCTGAGTTTAATTTCAAAAGGTAACCTTCTTCTTTGGGGCTGCTCCCCCTAAACATGTGGCACTCAATAATACTTCCTTATTTTTGGTCTTTGGGACTTTTTATTCCTTGGAATCCTTTTATGTGGCTTCTGTATTCTTTCTCTTCTTCATGTCTAGGATGTATATGTTGTTCGGTCTTATTGTTACAGTTGCAACCAATCTTCCTGAGTTATTTTCTCTGATTTTACATTTTCGGGAGTCAAACATAAGAGTGTATCCTTGATCACATATTTTGCTGAAACTGGGGAGATTATGCTTCAAATATTCAACCAATAGGACGTTTCCTTCTTTTACATTTTCACTTCCAATATTTACAGTTCCTTTTCCAAGTATTTTGGTAGGTGAGTCATCTCCAAATGCAACATTTCCACCCTTTTTCTTCAAGCTGACAAATTCGCTTTGATCTCCCGTCATATGAGATGAGAACCCACTGTCTATGAACCATTCATCTTCTTCTTTGCATTCTTTAGCAACTAATGCTATTCAAAAAATTTCATTGTGTGGAATTTATTTCCTTTTCCATGTTGTAGTTGGTATGCAGACATTTGGCATATGATTATCTTCCTTCATCTCTCTGCAATCTCGTTCTTTGTGACCAAGATTATTGCACTTGTAACATACAATATTTTGATCCATTAATGGGTCAAATGGATTATAATTTATGTTGAAAGGTCTACGAAGATTTTCATATCTACTATTTTCACCATTCATGTAGGTTGCATAGTTATTCCTTTCATTGATTCTACAATTGATTGCCTTGTGTCCAAAATTTCCACAAGAATAACAATGTCCAAGAAAGAAATTTTGATACATGGGCGTAAGTGATCTTCTTTGTGGTGTGGTCCATCTGGGTTCATGATCTATTCTTCTGTAGTTTCCTTCATAATGATAGATTTCATACCTGATGGGAGAGGATCTTCTTGATGTCTCATTCCTTCTGAATTCTAGTTTTCTATCTTGTTGTTCAACTTGATACTGAGAGGGGGGTGAATCAGTATCAAGTAAAATTTAAAACATTTTTAAACTTATACTTAAACCATTCAAATATATCTAATGGGAAATGAACAATATTATAAGAGTTACACCAATACACTACAATACACCATGCACAATATATGAGAAATAATCAATAGTTATTGTTCAAGGGAAGTAATGACTTCCAAAGGTAGCTACAACTTCCAAATGTAAAGGGAGGGATAAACCTCCAAGAGGAAGATACAATCCTCCAATACCAAGAGAGATTTTAACTCTCTATCCTTGCCCCTTCCTTCCACCCAAGAATATATGAGAGATAATAAAACTTTACATTAAATCATCACCATCAACCAATCATCACATAGAACCTGATAATGCTTCTTGAGACTTCTTCAATTTCAGCAATTATTCAATTCTTGGAGTACTTTGATCCTGTAGATAATATTACTCAATGAATTCTCTAAAACTCCTCCAATTTTCACTCCTTGAATCCTCCCCAAACAAAGGTTATAGAAAGAATGGTAGACTTTATTCAATTCTGGTCTATTCAGGAGAGTGAACTTGCACAGAATGCCCCGCGCTCAATAATAAACATGTGATTCTGAAACTCGCACACAAGAAACTACAGTCCTTACTATTTCCAATGAAAATTTTCCCACTTCATTTGGATTCTCGATGAAGAAGTTATGACTGTTTTACCCAGAATAGTTGTTTATTGACTAGCTTCAGGACTGGTCACAAACCCTATCTTCCACAGAGTGTATCTCCATAATTATAGCGAATAATTCATTTCTTATATGTACCTTGATATGTCTTTTCAATACCATAGTGATTTCACCATCTGAATCATTCTAGAAATTTTTTTATAGAAAAAATGGTAATATGACCTGAAAATAACATACCTTAGAACACATCACCAAAAGACTTCATCCTCCCTTGAAATCAAGCCTTCTTTTCTTCTTATTTCCTTTGAAATTTGACTTGTATCAAATAAATGTATAATGATGCTTATTTATACCATTTATGTCACTTCCTTTTAATATTAGGGCCGACCTGACACTTTCTTATTTTGTAATTCTTTTCTTTAATTATCTTCAGGGCCTACATGTACTTCCTTCTTCAATTCACTTTGTCATCTTCAAAAATTCATT
>ML787781.1:648140-659017 GCA_009831015.1 Picea engelmannii
TCAACCATGAGGATCCACGTGACGTGCCACATACCACCAGAAACAACATGATGTATACTATCCATACATGGGTGTTGTATCTGCATGTGCATTTTCCTTCATGTCCAAATACCTTCATCAATCTTGCGGTCCAAAACCCATGATTAGGGTTGACATCAATGACAACAACCAATCTTCCAACACAACAGACGTTCCTCTTCATCGGAAGTGTTTGGGAGAATTTCAATGGCTAGATTTAGAGATGATATCTCAAATTCAATCGGCAAGATGGCTTCAAGGCCATAAACTAATTGGAAAGGTGTAAACCCGGTAGCAGACTTGACGGATGTCCGGTAAGACCACAATGCTGAAAACAACATCGTGTGCCAACTCGTTTTGTGAATCCCTATCATTTTTCGAAGCATGGTAATGAGGACTTTGTTTATTGCTTCAACCTGGCCATTGGCTTGTGGGTAATAGGGTGTTTCATTTTCATGGCGAAGACCCAAATTTTCAGTGAGTTCTGACATCATAAAGTGTCTAAAGTGGCTACTGTGATTAGTAATGATAGCTTGAGGAACACCAAACCGGGAAATGATGTGATTGAATATGAATAGTGTTTGTTCTTTCCAGTATTGTCAAATGTAGGCATCACCTTGGCCCATTTTGTAAAATAATCTATGGCTACAATAATGTATCCATGCCCCCCGACCGAGTGAGGGCGACATGTCATGAAATCGAAACCCCATTAGGCAAAAGGTCCAACAGAGACTACATGGTGTAGAGGAGTAGGGTTTGATTGTATTTTGTTGTTGTAGGTTTGGAAAGCATGGAATTTTTGGACAGTGACAATACAATCGTTGAATAAAGAAGGCCAAAAATACCCATCTCGTAAAATCTTCTGGGTAGTAGCATACCCAGACATGTGACCACCACATGATCCAGAATGGAATTCATTCAAGACTTTCTCGACTTCGTCAAATGTGAGGCATCGTCGAAAAGCAGAGTCAATCCCACAACGATAAAGAGTGTCACTGAGGATAATATGTTGACGGGCTTGGTAACGTATTCGACGACGGTCAGTGCTAGACAAATCGGGCTGGAAAGTCTGAGTCTGGAGATATATAATGATATCCCCATACCAAAGGTCATCGGAACTGATCAGAAAAAGGGATTCATCAGGTAATGAATCCTCTGCTACATTTTCCATCTCAGAATAGGGAAGGTTGCATATCAATTTGGCAAACACCAAGGATTTCTTGGACTTAGTGCGTTCAAATTCTAATTCAAACTCCTGGAGTATTATGATCCATTTTGAGTATTTTACCCCTAAAAATTGGTGTGTAATAATGTGTTGCATAGGGTTGCAGTTGGAAATCACAGTATTCTTGCATAAAAGGATATAGTGCCGGAAATGTTGAACATCTTGGACGACGACTAACGCCAGTTTTTCAACATGTAAATATTTGGTTTCGGTAGTCGTAAGACTCCGACTCAAATAATAATAATAATAATAATAATCTATTTTTAAGGTCATGACCAAGCCAACCCACCAAATTGGTGTATGAGACCCCCTTGTTTGTGGGACAAGGGACCCCCCTCCGCCCAGCGATTTGACTGGTAAAGTCTATGAAGGTATACATACCCTACCCCCCTATGGATTTGAACCTATGACCTCTTAAGAGAAAACACATGTTCTTAACCATTAGGCCCACTCAGGCTGTATATATGACATGTTCGTCATGAGAATCATCCTCCTGGACTAGAACCATAGCAATGGTATAGTCCGAGGCTGCGAGATATAAGAAATAATCGTGACTGTAATTGGGTGGGAAAAGTAGTGGAGTACGGGTTAAAGTAAGTTTTAACGCGTCAAAATATTTGTTGGCAATGGTATCCCATACGAACTCAGAACCTTTCTTGAGAAGTCGAGTAAATCCAAGAGTTAACTCAGGATAGTTTGGGATGAAATGACGTAGAAAGTTTGCCTTCCCTTGTAAACTTTGTAGCTAGAAAAGTGAGGAAGGAGGAGGGATATTGAGAATCCCCTCGACCTTAAAAGAATCTACCCTGATCCCTTGACGTGAAAAAATAAATCCCAGAAGTCGGTCGGATTCTACACAAAAAACACATTTGTGCGGGTTTAAGCATATGCGGTAAAACTGACATTGGAGGAAAATGGCTCGGAGGTGTGTTGGATGATCGACACGCTGCATGGAATGAGCTGGTAGGTCATAGAGATATGGTTGGACAATGTTCTTTATATCATGAAAGGCATAAGACATAGCACGTTGAAAATTCGTGTCAACATTTTTTAAACCAAAGGGTAGTTTTCGATAGGCAAAAGTGCCCCAAGGACAAATAAAAGCGGTCTTGTGTTGGTCGGCGGGTTCGATATTGATTTGATTATATCCAGAGAAACCATCCATCAAAGAGAAGATTCCACTCCTGGAACAATCATCGACGATCTGGTCAACGAAGGGGGTGGGAAAGTTGTCTTTAGGATAAGCTTTGTTAATATCCCTATAATCAACACACACGCAGATCGTACCTTGTTTCTTGTTAACCAGAACAAGATTGGACACCCAGTCAGTTAGAGCTACAGGGTAAATAAATCCATCTTTAAGAAGTTTCTCAACTTCAATCTTGATAGCAACTGCTTTACGTGGGTGGACTGGACAGAGTCATTTCCAGACGGGTTTAGTGCCCGGGTATGTCTTAATCATGTGTACAACAATGTCGGGGTCAATACCCGACATTTATTCATAGCTCCATGTGAAGACGTCACAAAATTATTGAAAAAGATACTTGTAGGTGACAACTTTGTCATTGGAGCACGAAGCTCCGATATGCACATTTTCGACAACTCCAGGTTTAATGGATATGTTGAGGGGGGTGGTGGGTGAGATATTACTTAAGTTCCCTTCGTAGAACATATCGTGCGTAGACTCGGGAATGGTAGAAATGACGACAACTGTCGATGGGGTCGAGATCCGTTGGTAACTCTCAATGGTGTGTTTTTCCAGGAAGAGAATGGAACGATGATGTCCATCGTCCCAAGGGGTATCTTCCATGGACATAACAAACATAATCATCTCGTCTGTAGGAAAAATGACATGGAATGGATCCAGAGATAAATCACCAAGAGAAGGGGTAGAAGGGGTTTCCGATTAAATGGCTTGATAAGCGGATTCACCCAGACTTAAAGGCATTTGGTCACCATAGTGAAGATGATCATCGAGTTTGGGTACTATCCATGGGTCAGAAGATGCAGGGGTTTCTCGAATAGAGGTGGAAATCATGTGGATCGAGGCGATAGATGGATGTGGAATATTGGGTGGTGGAATGGGGAAAGTTCCCATCAAAGAGGAATCTTTAAGAAGACCCACACCGACATTCTCATATCCAGGGGGGGTTTTCACAATGAAAGGGATGTTGCTGGTACATGTATCGGAGTTGAAGAAGGCCAATTGGTCCACCGTAATTACTTTTCCTTGATGTGGGAAACGTATGACATGGAAAAGAGTGGACACAACTGCATGCATGGAATCGATCCTGCTATGGCCAAGTAGAAGGTTGTAATCGAGAGGAGCGTCAAAGACCTCAACTTCAACGTTGATCATTTTGCCTTCTAATGTAATAGGCAACAAAGGGAGGACACCGTAAGGCTTAAACCCAGAGCCATTGAAGGCTTTGGGCATGTTGTGGGATTCGGTTAAGGGATGAGAGCCGATGGCTTTCTAGCATGCAATAGGCATGATAAGCGTCAAGGCGCCCTCATCAATAAATGTTCTACAAATGTTCTTGTCGGAGACAATAACTTGTATTTGAAATAAAAGTTGAGGGGGTAACCTTGGAATGTGATCTTCCAAGTCAAAAATTATTAAATTTGTATCTGTAGGGTCGATTCCACAAATAGATTTCAACAGTGCCTTCCATTGTGTGGGACAACTCTGAAGGACTTCGAGGGATGACATCGTGGACGGTGCTTGGGCTAGATCTTCTACAATACTGTAGTTCTGGGCAACATGTGCATGAGGATTGAAAACAAAATTTCGAACAACACCCTTCGGGGGAGGGAAAATAACTGTGTCTAGGCTCAGTCGTTCGAGATGAAGAGGACTGTTAGTAGGTGGAGCCGATGGAGATGGTTGGACCAAGGAAGGAGGTATTTCATCAACCTTCTCTTTGGAGGATGAATAATCTTTGGCTCGAGTGGTAAGTGTGATGTCATTCTTTTTTGAATCACCTATACACATTAAGACATAGGATGTAGTGGAGGGGGAGGGTCGGTCATGAATGACCAATTGGGCCTACTGTTGAGAAGGGAAGGGTTGTGACAACATGGCTGGAGTAGGCGGTTTCGGGGTCCCTTGAAGGAACTTAGTAACCTCGGGGCGTCTTGGAAAATCCTTGGTGTAGTAATCATCACCACATATAAGACAAGGGTATCGGGGTTTTCACTTATCCTTATCATCAATAGGTTGTGTTTTGGTATTCTTAGATTGCGGATTATTTTTATCCTCTTTATTCTTACCCTTACCTTTTTTGGATTTATGCTTTCCAACAGGGGTAGATTGAACATAGTTCACCTCAGATGTCTTACCGGCAGGAGGAGTAAGAGACGGAGCATGTTGAACATTAGAAGCAATGGATTTGGGGTTGGTGGTAGAGGCTTTTGCGGAGTGGGTTTGGGCGTGGAAAGTGCTAATCACACCATCAGTCGCATGAGTAGTTGAAGTAGAAGTAGTAGAAGGACGAGGTGCATCAGGGAGTAAATAGTAAAGAGTACCTGTTTGTGAGTAAATGAGGTCAAGGTATTGAGCACGACTGATCACCTCTTCTTCTGTGACAACTCCACCCATGGCGATGTCACGAGCGATGTCATTCACGAATGATTTCGTGAACCACTCTACCAGTAACTGATCGGGAAGCTCGAGTTTGATGAGACGTCATCTCCATCACCACTCATGAATGTGGTCAGAGATATGAGTGGCTTTGGTTTGTTTGAAAGAACTCAAAATTTTGGTTCCCTTTTCGTAACATATTGGTAACTGGTAGTGGGTGAGGAAAGCCATGGAAAGGGTGCTAAATTCAGTGAAGAAACCTTGTGGTAATTCTATATACCACTTCGTGGAGAAGCACGTGAGAGTTCACTGAAAAATATGTAATCGAATATAGTCATCCATCAAAGAGTTGGATGAACACCAAAGGTGGAAAGTCATTACATGATTTTTCGGGTCCTCTCCCGGTTTACCATCGAACTTAGGAATGTTAGATGGTAGTTTGGCTGGTATGATGGGCCATTGAGGAGAGTGAAAGATAAGATCGTTTAAAATTCTAGACAGATCAGGGAGGTCCAGAGTGGCTAAGAAGGGTAATTTTCTCTTCACGTGGGGGTACTGGTGACTTTGGGGAGGAATTCCCATAGGTATACCAGTAGGACCGTAAGTAGTTTGCATATAATGCGAAGATCCAGGCAGATTCGGTTGTTGGTGTGGAGGCATGTAATTTATAGGGTTGTATTGGTTAGGGTGGTTCCCTTGAACAGGGACGTTGGGTCCAACGTTCAAGCCCCAAATGGAATTGGACGGACCTGGATATGGTTGGCCCGTACTAGGGGGTATGAAAGAGGTAGCTTGAGGTTGTTGCCCCCCAATCGATTGAGGATTATTTTGGATACGATAGTTCCAATACTGGGCCAAGGATGTAGGTATGTTCTTTACAGAGGGTGGGGTAGGTGGGGCTTTCCCTCCAATCAGAGGTTGCGTCCCAATTGGGATTTGACCTCCAAAAGGGGATTGTGTTTGGCCTCCAGGGTGAAATTGTCCACCAACAAGAATTTGATAATTAGGTGTGAAAGACTGGGTGGTGCCACTAGGGTCGGTTCCTTGGATAGGGTATGGAAGAGACCCTTTGGAAGGGGGTCGAGGAAGTGTTGGAATAAAACCAGGAACAAGATGGTGCCCAGAAGGAGTGTAAATTCCAGGAGTCTTGGATGGGATTTGTGTAGGAACGGGAATAGAAGCATTCAACGCATGATATCCAGGGGGAAGTGTTGGGGTGATTCTGGGTGACAATGGCGTGCCAATGGGGGATTGGCTAGCCACTGTATTCTCGGTGAGAAGATTCGTAGTATCTGAAACCATTGTATAATGGACCATTTGAAGGGGGATAGTCAAGATATGGTCGGTTGGTTGAGCATCCGAACCATGGAAATAATAGGTGGTAGTAAAAGGTATCGCGTCTGGATCGGATGTTTCGGGTGGCTCAGGTGTGACAGTGATATCAACGCCTGCTCCTAAGCCAAAGGGATCCCGTCTAAAAATGCCAGTAGTTCAAAAAGGATCCTGACCTTCAGGGCCTATGAAAGGTCCGGTTGGTAATCCAGAAGACTCAACAACAATATCTCTAGATGAATTCACTCGAACAATACGTCTCACAGAGTCAGGAGGAATTCGCAAGCCCTCTAGGGAATCTATAATTCGAAATTGGTCTAAAGGGTCAATTCCTTCCACTCGCGGAGTGGAAATGTCTTGGACTTCACTCTATTGAGGAAATCCCTCCAGTGAGTTGGTAGGAAAGGGTTGAGAACCTTCCATATCTTCTGGGGGTATTCCTTGCATTCTATGTGAGCGACGTGGAGGGTCAATGGTGATTGAGCGAAAATCTCACGAAATAAATTCTATGGCCAACTTATGGAAACAAACAACAAGTGCTAGTAAAATATAGGAATCAAAATCAAGCAAACAAGACCTTCCTATTCCAAATTCATTAGTTGGTGATGAAATCCAACGCCGCAATGTCGAGACAAGAAGGGGCTAGGATAGGGTGGAAAATTTACGTTGATGACCAATTTTGTTATCGGAGTTGCCAATTTTGTTATTGGATAAATCGGTATATTCGGACATTAACGGATCTCCATAGATCCACCTGGATCTAGAAAAAAACAGGATAGGACATGACACTTCCCCTAAGTTACAATCATTGAATTTTTCATTCAAGAAGGAATAAGTGACGTACCTTTAGATATCGCTTCCTTATGTCTTTGTTGTCCCTGCTTCGCTTTGGCAGCCTTGTGATATCATGTCTACAACAACACAAACCGACCAAGCTGAAAGAAACAATAATCCATTCAATGAAGACTTAAACATGTGATCAAGGAGTCATGTAATAAAATAAGAGTAATTTTGTGGGAAAGGGACATGCCACTGTATTATATTAAATGAAAGTAGAAGGTACAACCAGTTGCCTTGATGTCACGAGCTTCCTTTCGGCGGTCCTTCGTTCCAACACACACACTTGCTCCACACTTGTATGAAGAAGATCCACTATGGCTTGATGGACAAATGGAGACCTCAAGCATCAATTCAAACAAGATTCCTCACACAATTCTGAATCTATTCTTTCATCAATTATATATTCAATATTTCTTAACCTCTTCCTTGAGAAACCTTTCATTATATAGGAGAAGGAGAGATGGTTAAAGGGATGAGGATGATCCCACTAAATATGAGAATTCAGTAGGATTCCAACCATGCGAATGCCAACTCATTTTCTAGAAAATCCTCTTCTAGAACCTTCGTAACTTCCTCTTCCTTTTAATCTTTGAAGTAGGTTCACACCCTACCTATAGAAAAGACTTCGAACCCCTCGCAATCCAAGTATAGGGTTTCCTGCGAGAATCAAGGTTCTCGCACTCTACAACATAGTCAGCCTACAAACTCATCTTAAAAACATGTTTTGTAGAAGAAGACAACAGTCACTTTTCTCAGGCAAAAGGTCCTTATGAGATCCTAAACATATAACTGTAGAGACATCACCAGAGTGACCAAAATAATGTGTAACAGTCTTCAAGAAGTTGTTGTTGGGAGAGAATACTTCAAAGATATCTAACCAGGCCAACAAATTTCTAGAGAAAAAAGGAACGATAGAAAAAATGGAGAATCACAATGTCATAAGAATATTCTATTCCAAAGAAAATCATTCTTTTCTCCCATATCATGTATCTAAAAAATTATTCATTACAGAGGTGGCAAGGAAATTCAACTTCTGGCTAATTTTTTTCCACAAAAAAAGGAAAAATCAATCCATCCCCTTGCCATGGAAGATTGGATATTTCATATTCAGAAACATAAATAAAATTTATGAGTTTGCAAATCACTTCAACAATTTAAATTTAAAGTATGACGAAAAGATAAACGGGTTTGATCTTAACCAAATATTTGTGGAACATATGTTGTCAGTAGGATTCAATAACTCATTCATCCATACTATCTTGAATGAAGAAGAATATAACACTCAAAGTGCTCCGGTACACAATGTTGGTGACTTAGAAATAATACTCAGTACTAACAAGTTTTATAACAAAAAAGGAAAGGGTCCCAGTGAAAGGAGCACCCAGTCTCTTGTTGTTACTCCCAAAACTACCACATCCCGTAGCAATGCTCCAATGTATCACCCAGTTAGAAATATTTCCAATAGTAGTTCAAGCGGCAGAGGAGAGAATAACCCCCCCCTAGAAAAATCGAGAGCTCACATAATCTCCCTATGAAAAAAAGAGAGGAAGAATTTAGTGCAAGAGGAAGAAGACAACCTTATAGAAAACAACATCAATAGATTTTATCTGGAAGACATGGAGCTCGAGGTAGTTATTGATAAAATATTTTCCACAATTGATCAACCGAGAAAT
Organism: Picea engelmannii; assembly: GCA_009831015.1. Lineage (NCBI taxonomy): Eukaryota > Viridiplantae > Streptophyta > Pinopsida > Pinales > Pinaceae > Picea > Picea engelmannii. The sequence goes on from ML787781.1 coordinate 656,812, forward strand.
ATGGCCCAACAAAATTCATCATTAGAGATTGTTGCAAATGAGACCTTTAGTGAAGAAGATTCATTTACTTTCCAAAGTGTTTTTTTTCTATAAGGAATCTAAAAAATGATCGTAGAAAGAGGTGATTAGAAAAATAAGAAGGGAAAATCTCCCTTATAGATTGACATGAAAGACATGTTGGGTATGTGTTATATTCTTTTCATGGGTGTGTGTGTAGGCGCGTCAGATACGACAACTGCGTCTGACGATGCCTAAAAACATTGTATATATTCTATCTACGGAATACCTAAAAACATTGTATATATTGTATGGTGAATGGAGAAATTCAATATGATGAATATAAGAAAGGTTTTCCCAGTTGAGGGTTTCCGGTATAAAATAAAATCTCTGTGTACTCTGTGTATGAGCCATTGATTAATTTCTGTATTTTTTAAGAATCTATATGCATTGCTTTACTTCGCGGGTTTAAAACTTACATGTGGTATCAGAGAACGTTTTTGGCTTCAGAGGGATGCCTTTGTTGTTGAGGGTTTGTCTCGGTCTTGATAGATCAAGTTTATCTTGGGTCTGTGATAAACCTGGGTTTAGTGGGAGCTTTTGTAGTGGAGATTCGAGTATAGAAAGAGGAATGGAGAGCTCATCTAGAATCGAGATAGAGAAGTTCAACGGTAAAAACTTTGAGCTATGGAAGCTCAAGATGGAGGACCTTCTTGTAGAAAAATAACAATGGATCGCTGTGGATTCTGGTACACTGTCTACTAGCACACAGGGTACTGGTACACAAACTACTAGTACACCAGCTACTGGTATGTCGAAGGAAGATTGGGACAAGTTGGACAGAAGAGCAAGGAATATTATTCGACTTTGCCTGGCAGATTCAGTGTTGTTGAATGTCTCAGGAGAATCTAGAGCCAAGGAACTATGGGATAAGTTAGGGAATTTGTATCAATCAAATTCCCTAGTAAACAAGTTGTTTCTTCGAAAGAAGTTGTATCATCTTAAGATGGAAGATGGAGATTCTGTGACAGAACATCTAAATGCGTTTAATACTCTGGTAAGTCAACTTGGATCTGTTAATATTATGATTGCAGAAGAAGATAAGTGTATTACTTTGTTATGTTCTTTGCCAGACTCTTGTGATAATCTGGTTGTAGCAATAGGTAGTACCACTCAATCTACATTGAAGTATGAGGATGTAGTTGCATCCTTGTTATCTGAAGAGATGAGGCGAAAAATCATGGATGGTCACAACATAGATGCTTTATTTGTAAGAGGGCATACCCAAGACAGGAACCCTGTTAAGCCTCCGGGATGGAGATCTAAATATACAGGTAGATCTAAGTCTCTAGGAAAATCTTTGAGGAAATGTTGGAAGTGTGGTAAAACAAAGCATTATAAGAAAGATTGCAAGTCTAAGAAGGTTGAAAAACCAAAGGGATCTGATAGTACCTCTTCCATAGAGGCGAAAAACTCCACTGAAGAAGGAGGTGATGTTTACCTAGCATCTACAAGTACACATGCATACCAGGATGTATGGTTGATCGAATCAGGTGCGTCATACCATATGACTCCTCACAGGGAGTGGTTCTCTGAATACGAAAAATATGATGGCGGTGATGTATTCCTAGGAGATGACTCAACAACAAAAATCTTGGGATGTGGAAGGGTTAAGTTGTTGCTAAACAATGGAAGGATTAGAACTCTTCCTGGGGTTCTACACATTCCAAAACTAGCTAGGAGCCTAATATTTGTAAGCAAGTTGGGTGATGCAGGAGTGAAAACTGTATTTGAAAAGAATACTTGCAAGATGGTACGAGGAGCAATGGTATTGGTGAAAGGAGTTCGTTGTGGAAATTTGTAAAATTTGTTGGGAAGAACTTATACTAATGGGTGTAACAATTATGTTGTCCTTGAGCAAAAAAATGAAGGAGACAAGACCAATATTGTCCCAGAAAAGAAGACCATGTTGTGGCATCAAAGACTGTGGCATATTGGAGAAAAGGGCCTTCAAACACTACACGGTAAAGGTATGGTTGAAGCTATGTCTAATTGCACTCTGGATTTTGATTTCTGTGAACATTGCATATATGGTAAACATAATCGAGTAAGATTCCCATATGGTGCTACAAGAGCAAAGGGGATCTTAGAGTTGATACACAGTGATGTGTTTGGACCTGTTCCTGTTCCATCCCTAGGTAAATCTGTG
>ML787781.1:659512-681410 GCA_009831015.1 Picea engelmannii
TCAGCGTTGGATGATAAAACTCCACATGAGGTATGGTCTGGAAAGAAACCCTCTCTTCAACATCTTAGAGTGTTTGGTTGTGATGCTTATGTACATGTTCCAAAGGAAAACAGGAGTAAGTTGGATAATAAAGCTGAAAAGTGTATATTTATTGGTTATAAAGATGGTGTGAAATGTTATAAACTTTGGAACCCAGAAACCAAGAATTTGTTTGACAATCGAGATGTTGTTTTCAGAGAGGTAAAAGATGTGTCCAAATAGGATTTCCTACCAACGCAAGACGAACCTGAGAAAATAGAGCTTGAGTTGGATGATGCAAAATCTGAATCATCTGAAGAAGAGGAAGCAGAAGAAGAAGAAGAAGAAGAACCTCATACCCCAATATTGAGGAAATCAGTGAGAGATAGAAGGAAACCAGAAAGGTATAGCCCACCTGATTTTCATTCCAATTTTTCTTTATCTATTACTAATGATGATCCCAAAACTTTCAGGGAAGCAGTGAATTCAGAGGATAGCAAACTCTGGAAGAAGGCCATGGTTGGAGAAATGGATGCCTTGGATAAGAATGAGGCATGGGATATAGTTGAGTTGCCAGCTGGAAGAAAATCGGTTGGTAGAAAATGGTTGTTCAAGAAGAAGTTTAATGCACAAGGTAAAGTGGAGAAATACAAAGCTTAGTTAGTAGCAAAAGGTTATTCCCAGGTAGAGGGAATTGACTTTGGTGAGATTTTTTCTCCTATTGCTAAGTTAACTTCTATTAGATTTCTTTTATCTATTGCTTCTGCTTTTGATCTTGAAGTGGAACAGATGGATGTGAAGACAACATTCCTACATGGGGATCTAGAAGAAGAAATCTACTTGAACTAGCTAGAAGGCTTTGTAGTGAAGGGAAAGAAAGAGTTGGTTTGTAAGCTAAAGAAGTCACTATATGGTTTGAAACAATCACCTAGGATGTGGTGCCAAAATTTTGACACATACATCCTTGGATTGGGATTTGTAAGAAGCAGGGCTGATCACTGTCTATATTCCAAGCAGGTTGGTAATCACTTCATTTATGTAGTGTTGTATGTTGATAACATGTTGTTGGTAGGAAATAACGTGGATGTTATCAAGGAGGTGAAATCACAACTATCCTCCAAATTTGACATGAAGGATCTCGGTGCTACTAACTTCATTCTGGGAATGGAGATTAAAAGAGATCGTGCAAACAACAAACTCTGGTTGAATCAAAGAAAATATGTTGAGACGATATTGCAGAGGTTTAATATGCATGGAAGTAAACCGGTCAAGGTTCCTATTCCTATAGGTGTAAAGTTATCTACAGATCAGTGTCGCAAGACATAGGAAGAAGAAGAGGACATGTCCCATGTTCCATATGCCAGTGAAGTTGGAAGTTTGATGTATGCAATGGTTTGTACTAGACCGGACATTGCACATGCAGTGGGATTTTTGAGGAGATATATGTCAAAACCAGGGAAGGAGCATTGGACAACAGTAAAGAGGGTCTTCAGGTATCTTCGTGGCACCACCAGTTATGGATTGTGCTACCAAGGAAGACCGGGATTAGACAAAGTGGTGAACATACATGGATTTTTTGATGCAAATTGGGCTAGAGATCTGGATCGCAGAAGATCTACAAGTGGGTATGTGTTTAACCTATTTGGAGGAGCAATCAATTGGATGAGAAAAAGACAGGCTGTAGTGGCACTCTGAACTACAGAAGTTGAATACATGGGATCCACTCATGCAAGAAAGGAAGCAGTATGGTTACAAATATTGTGTTCAGGTATTGGGTTGGTACAACAAGCAGTGATATTAGACTGTGACAGTCAGAGTGCAATATTCCTGGCAAAGAACCCATCTTATCATTCAAAGACAAAGCATATTGATGTTCAGTATCACTTTGTGAGAGACATGGTTGAGGAAAAGAAGGTGTTGCTGGAAAAGGTTGACACTTTGAATAATGTTGCATATTCATTGACAAAGTATGTGAGCACAGAAAAGTTCTCTTGGTGTAGAGAAACAATGGGCATTGTTGCCCTGGATTGTTGACTATATAATCCCTTGGACCTCTGGATCCAAAGAAAACAACAATTGGGAGAATGTTGGGTATGTGTTATATTCTTTGCATGGGTGTGTGTGTGGGTGCATTAGATACGACAACCGGGTGCTTTCCTAGGGGGGTCCCCAGGGGGGGGTCAGGTATGCCCCTTCTGGTTACACGCAGTGTTCAGGGCAGTGCCCCAATTTTTTTTTTTGGGTGGTTTTTGCTATTTTTAGCGGTTTTGTAAATTAATCCCGGAATAGGGGATTAGGGTTTTGGTATCTAAGAAATACCTAAAAACATTGTATATATTGTATGGTGAATGGTGAAATTCGATATAATGAATATAAGAAAGGTTTTCCTAGTTGAGGGTTTCCGGTATAAAATCTTTGTGTACTCTATGTATGAGCCATTGAGTAATTTCTGTATTGCTTAAGAATTTATATACATTGCTTTACTTCGCAGGTTTAAAACTTACAAGACATGCCATCGTTCCAAATATCTAAAATTCACAGAGAAACCAGGGGTGCTCTTGATGATTCTATTGATGGTCTGGAAGGAGAAAACGCTAAGTTAAAAGAAAGGATCAGAGAATTGGAAAATTCCTTAATGCCTCTTCCAATCCTGTCAAGTCCTTTGTCAATGGTCAAACCAACCACATCGTCCATTAAATTGAAAGGATCTTCAAGTATACTCACAATGATCCGAAGTTATGTAGAAAATAATATTAAGAAGATAATGTCACTAATAGCAAAAACATGGGAAGTATAAAAAAACATTGTTTCTTTTGGCTCAAGGGCACATGCTTTTCATGAATATATGCAAGTTGATTTGAAGAACAAAGAAAGTCTTTACATTGATGTTGTCCTACCATTTGGAATTAAAATCTCAAACATGATAGAATTGAGAAAAAGAGAGGAGGATCTTCCTTCTCCAAGTCGGATAAAACAACTAAATGCTTGATGGAAGGAAAATATTAAGAATTTGAGTAACATTGTTCAAGCATGAAGTGAAGCCATACTAAAAAGGGAAGAATTGTTCAAAAGACTCATGGAGATAGATCTAGAAGGAGTTACTAACGAGGTACAAGAACCTAAATTAATTCTCAACTCAATGTTTCTAACAAAGAAACAATTTGACGAACAAGTTGAGATATTTAAGAGGTTATCAGCTAAAAATTTTTATAGCATACTTGAATATAATGAAGAAGAAATAGACAATTGGCTAGTTGATTATTCCGTGAAAAATCAAGATATTGATGAAGAAATACATGGTATTTATCTTGACTTAAGAGACTTGGAAGGTGAATTATTCAACATTAAAAGAAGGCATGAAATAAATGTCGCACCTATGAAAAAATACATGTTGAATATTGGTTCAAAAAGGCAATTGACAAATTAACCAAAGAAGAGCAAGAAAAAATTGAGACAGTTCTTCTAACTGTCAATGACGATAATAAAAGGATAACAACAAGAAAGTAAAAGAGGGAGAGACCATCATAGTAAGTTTATGATGATCACATCTTTCTTTCTTTATCAGTTCTTTCATCCAGTGACTCCGCTTCTTTGACTAGAAAAGTTTAACTGAAATTTGATAAATTCACCCTGTCTTATTTCCATGTCTTTCTACTTTGTCATCTCCCACCACCCTCCTTCTAAAAATTACTTCTTTTTTATATTTTCTTTATGGTCAGCAGGATCCCCAATCCTAGTCCTAAGGACAAACACATTTAAATTTCAAGGATTTGTAACAGACTATATATTTTTCAGAAATCCCAAGAGAACTATTTCGGGATCAATTTTGACTGTACTTTGTAACTCTAAGTTTTGGGTATAAAGTATTTGAGATTGATCTATCATTATATTTATTTCATCTCCCCATGTGTTTACTCTATTAAAGTTCTCTTATGCATGCAAACCATTTTCATTTTTTTTAAGTGATCATAAATATTTAGTTTAACTATGATGGATGTGAGGAAATTCTATCTATATTTTTCAAATATATGATGTGTGCAGTTCCTGGTAATCTCTTAGGAACTCAGTCCTTTCTGAAAAAAAAAAAAAAAAAACTTGTATTTTACTGTAATATTTATCTTTCTTTGAATATCACGGTGGACCTTCTCAAAGTCCTACATTATTCTCAAAATTTAGAATTCCATGAAAATCTTGGAATAAAGAGGAGTACCACCTCTATAAAAATGCAGGGGGATTTGTATCCCCATGAGGTTGTCATTTCAGTCCTAATGGATTAAAGCATCAATAGTCTCCCATGGATTTTTGTGAAGTATCCTGATCAAATATGACCATTTTTTGTGTGACTGTGAATGTCTCACTGCCCTACACCACTATCTACACTGTATCTTATTTTTCCCTTTGCGCAGGGAGTTGTTGTGTCTTTTCAGGATGTTGCGTTGGAATTTTCATATGTTGTAGAGTATCATAAAATTTTGTGACTTATTTTGCGATGCCTACCACATCTTCCCCCTATTCTGGACCTTTTCTTCCACGAGCTCGACATCGTCCTCTGTCAAGGTGATGACTGGGGCCTTCTTGGTATATTTCATCTTTTTACGTGTTTCCTCCACCTGCACTATATTTATTTTTTCCGGTGAGGGTTGCGCCCCACTCTTCATCATTTGTGCCCCTTATTCTCTATTCCAATATGTTTCTCCATTCTTTTCATCCCCCTGAATGTCTTCCCTGGTCATTGTTTCATTCCTCCTTGGCCTTTTCAGTACTGTGCTGCTTCTAGACACCTGAGTGTGTGTCGTAGAATTCTTGGTGTTAGCATCCGAGATACATGTCTTTATTGATGGGCCTTCCTAATAGTTCCCCTTGGGTTTGGCTAATGTTTTTGTTGTTGGATTTGTTGTTGGTTTTTCTACTGGCACCTTCCACTGTGCAAGCTAGTCTTTGATTCTGCAATCGACCTCCTCTCTAGTGACATAGTACTGTATCTCCAACCATTTCTTCTTTGGATCCCTTGTGGCATGAATCCACATATGGTGCATGGATTCCTTAAACCGAGCTATCCCTTCAGAATCCTAGACCACTTCCATAGGAATGCACCACACATTGGCTATTCGTTGTTGTATATTTTCAAGAGGCATAGCGAACACCGTGTTATTTTCCTATTGATTTTTGGTATCCTTGGCCTACTAGAGGGATTCATACCTGGATATGTAGCACTTCCCTTTCCTATCTAGAAAAAACAAAAATTTTGGCTCCTGCCAATAAACCAAATAAATGAGGAAAAGTATCTAGGAATAATGGAACTCATTTCCATTGTCTTGTGCATCCTGGTAGTCGATCAAAAAATGGTTTAGGAGGTATGGCACCCAACTAAACATGATCCCTTTAGCGCACTACGCGATGAATGCAATGAATCATGCTGGAGCCTCTTCTTTCCTACATTTCCTCACCATATTACAAGCCATTATCTTGTTGGTGAACCTTGACGTGTCATCATTGATGTCTCTAAGAAAATGCCCCTATTCCCTCTGTTCGTACCAAACTATGCCTTGAATGTCTTAGCAATCTCTTTCTCGCGCTCTTTTTTGTCCAAGTATTCTTTTGTTTGTGCGCCCATTGTGGGAAACCCTATAATGTTTGCGATCAATGCCACATCAAGTGGGGACTGGCCTATCCATCCAAGGAATGCCTCCATGTACCCAAGCTAGAAGTTGTAGATCCCTGTTATCCACTGCGCGGGCTCTATGATAGGTCTTCCTAGGGGTTTTATTTACCCCCCGTGTCTACCAAGTAAGCTGCCTCGACCATTTCTAGGGACTTTGTCATGTCACGCACATCATGGTCTGAGTACCTTAGTTTAGGCACTTTCCCTAGCATATCCTCCTCGGTTACCACTGCGTCAAGGATGTAGGGAAGTGTGATTTATGTGGTTTCCTGTGCCTTTCTTTTCTACCCGACGCCAGGGTGGACTTATTCCACTATTTCAGTTGTGTTGTATTCTTCCCCCTAAAATTCCAGCTGGTTGGTGATGTCCTCAACCAAAACCTCCCCTTCTTCATGACCCTGTTGTTGACCCTTCATTTCCTTGGGTTTAGCAGGTGTTTCAGGATTAGGGTTTGCGTTGCCATTTGGGTTGAAAGAGATTTGGCCCATCTCTCGTTGCGCAACCGTCAGGGTTTCCTCATTGACCCTCGCCAGGTTGAACGAATCTGTCTCCAAGTTCGTAACATGTTCTAGATATACTACATTCTCAGGCTCCGCCATCCTTTCCTTTCTCCTTTATCCTTGTAATGTAACCCATGCGTATTTCCCTGGAGGGCCAAACTTTGGTGGCCAACCACCTCTTCCAACTGGCTCCTCTTGACACTTTTTAGTTCAAAACATTCTTCTGTACTTTGTAATTGTGATTTCTACACTTCTGAGGTTGTTTGAAGCCCTACATAGCTACCATGTGGATATTGGTGGCCGCCCACCTAATCCAACTGGCTTATTTTGGAAGTTTTCATGTCAATACATCTTTATGTACTTCTAAGGCCATTTTGGAGCCCTAAACAATGTTTTCTAGCTTGCCATAGTCAAACTATAGATGAAGTCAAATTTTTATCACGTAATTTGTAGTTCTCGAAAATACCTTTCCAATGGGCTATCACGCACCTAAAAAGGAGGTCATATGCAAAAGTTACGACCCTGGGAAGTTGAGGTACCAACTTACCCATCACGGCCCACATAAATTTTGGTGTTTCATCTCCTAGGGTTAGGTTTTTGGATGTCTAGGGTTTTTCCATTCATGAGTAATGTTAAAAAGGCTTGTGGAGCCTCATTGTAATCATTTTGCTCAGAAGGATGCACATAGAAGCCACATCTCTTCTCAGAGATGACTACTACCATTCAAGCAAGTTATTTAAGTTCTACAGTTTTATAGTTTCAACCTATTTTATTTATTCAATAGAATCTTTTTTTCACTGGATATCTGATGTTGTTCTCCGTATATTTGTGTTATAGTATTCAATATGTTATTCATTTCGTTCTTCTCATAAATCCATATCATTTGGAGGTGTCATGTTTTATGAGGGTTGGACAATTTCTCTCTTCTTCGCACAATTACGCCTAGGTCACACGCTTCTAGATCACTATGTGCTAAAAAAGCACTAAGTGTTGAGCTAACCTGTGATTTCCACACTTTATAGACCCGATCATATCTATTAGGCCGTATTTTTTACTTTTTCCGTGCATTTGCGCAGTGTCTAATTTTTTCATGCGCGTTGTCTTTTTAATTTGTCGCATTAGTTGCTACATGCAACTTTCTCCACGTTCCTTCCATTCAACCAACTTCCTCCTGTTTTTTTATTTTTCTTCTTTTTCTATTTTTCTATTCCTTTTTATTCCTTTTGTCCTTTTTGTGTGTTTTAAGTGTTTCTTCTCCTAATATCTACAATATTACACTATATGCATGTTTTTTTTACTACACTATGATTATTGAGAATGCGTAGGTCGAGTGTCCTTATACAGTTTCAATCGACTACCATTCACTATTCCTTTTAGTTATGTTCCTCCCAAGTCTTGTATCTGCACAAATCCTCCATCTATGACAATATTGACTTCATATGGCCCTAACCAATGCATTCCAAACTTACCAAGATGTTGCAAAAACTTGTTTTCATAGAGGATAACTAGGTATCCCTCCTTAAATATCTTCTTCTTTATGTGTCTGTCATGCCAGGCTCTGTCCCTTGCTTTCTATATCTCTTGGTGAAATCCTGCTAGAATCTTGTCTTCTTCCATTTCCATTAGTTGACTTAACCTCTCTTGTAATACGCCTCTTTATGTCATATTGGTAATTGCTGCTATGCACAGACTGGGTACCAGAAATTTTATTTGCACCACTACTTCTTGCCCATAAACCAATCTGAATGGTTTATGTCCTGTCAAATTCTTTGGTGTAGTCCTGTATGCCCATAGTACTACTAGTATTTTCAAATCCCAATCATCTATGTTAACATTATAGATCTTTGTTAAGACATTCTCCAAAATCTTGTTGAAAGATTCTATTGTCCCATTTGCATGAGGATGATATGGTGTACTCTTCTGGTGATAGACTTCAAACTCCTCAGTCATAGCCTTGATGGTACTATTAATAAAATGGGTGCCTTGTACACCCATCAAAATTCTGGGATATCCAAATATTGTGATCACCTACTCAAATAAGAAGTGTGTTGTTGTCTCCGTGATGCAATCCTTGACTGGTGATACTTTTTCCCATTTGGTTAAGTATTCTATCATAGTAATGATATATCTTTCTCCTGACCTTCTTGCTAGTGGATTAATAGGTCTGAAAAGATATATTTACCATTTTTCAAATACCTGAAGAGTTACTTGTGGTCTCATAGGCATCTCATCTCTCCTGTTGGGTTTTCCAACCCTCTGACAAACATCACTATTCTAGCAATATTACTTCACTTCTTTATGGATTGTTGGCCACCATAAACCTACATGCAATACATTTTTCACGATAGATTTTCCGTCATAGTGTCCTCCAGTTATACCTTCATGAGATTCTACTAAAACCCTGGTCCATTCATGTTCCAATACACACCTTCTCGAGATTTTTTCTGTGCCCATCTTATATAAATGACCTGCAATGAGTTGATAGTCTGCATATCTGACTACCATATTTTTATTCTGCGCAGTACTAAAATCCTTTGGTGCAATTCCTGTACTTAAGAATTCAATGACATCAATGAAGTATTCATCAACTACTTGTACTGAAAATAATTGTGCATCAAGGAAGTTGTCTTCTATGTTAGTAGCTTATTCGCCATTGGTTACCCTTGAAAAGTGATCTGGTCCTTCATTAAGCTTCCCTAGTTTGACTATTACTTTAAAATCAAATTCCTGGAATAATAACAACCATCTATAGATCCTCCCCCCCAACACTAGATTGTTGACTAGAAATTTAAGGGCAGAATGATTTGTGAACATTTTAAAATGCTTGCCCAATAAATAATTTCTGAATTTCTAAAGTGAATATACCATGGTTAGGCCTTCTCGTTCTGTGGTGATGTAATTCGTCTCATATTCGGATAGCTTCCTTCTTGAAAATGATATAGGATGATCTAATTCCCCTGCTCCTGGTTGTGCCAAAATTGCTCCAAGTGTTATTGTTGATGCATCTATATGCACATGAAATGTATTTTCCCAATATGGAAACATTAATATAGGTGTTGTCACCATATTCTCCTTTAAAGTATCCAATCACTGTTGACAATCCTCATTCCACTGAAATATGCTGTCCTTCTTCAACATATTTTCCATCAATGCAATAATCAATGCACTTCCCTTTATGAACTTCCTATAGTATCCTGTATGTCCCAATGTGTCTCTTAACTGGCGCACTGACTTTGGTGGTGGTAAGTTCACAATGACAATGATCTAATCCAAATGAGTGCTTAATCATTTATCAAGTACCACGGTCACATTTAATTGTACGTTGAGATGGATGACTATCATTTACTTCGGAACTTCATCCTTCGGGACTTCCAACCTTTGCAATCATTCAATCCTCCTAGAGTACATTTCATCGAAGTATATCAGACGGTCGATATTTGATCTTCCGTTAGATGGACGATCATGTCTTTTCCATAGGTTTCAAAAAAATCGACGACCATGACTTAATCAAACGTTGAGATGGATGGCCATGATTATTTCAGAGTTAAACTTGCGCGAGGGATAAATCTTCTCCCAACCTATGAATCATAAACTGCCTATCCATGTGTCATACAGACATCATTTCAGAGCTTGTAAGGGTGGTTTTCCAAACTGCTTTGGTTGACTTTTGAAATAGCTTATACTTGTTGATATGTATCTTGGATTGACGACTGTGAATGGCTCTTGTCCTCATCCTTTACCTGTGCTTTATCAACGGTCGAGAATGACTTTGGCCTTTGATGCTTCTGGTAGTTGTTGGTGGTAAAAGATGGTTTTCCCCGAAGGACATACTCCCATAGTGACGTATCTTGCTGACATCACTATTGATGTGGCATTGACTAAGTGATTTCCACGTGTCACTTAGATTTGTGACTTACATATATCTAAAATTCCAATTGGACCTTGACACTTGTCACGATTTGAATGTGCCACGTGTCCTTGTTGATGTGGACTATGATGACATGGGATCTCAATGTGTGTGCCACGTGTCTTACTTCATGACTTCATATCTCCAGCCTTTGGGTGAAATTACATGTTCTAAATATTTTTTCACCGAAGTGGCCAGTGACGAAGTTGACCACAATTGGACCTGCCTATCCTAATCCAACGGTCATCATGCATTGTCCAAATATGATGGTCCTTATTCACTTCGGAAATTTGGGGCTTTGACCTTCAGGTGAGTTCATATATTCTTGGCTTCTTTTCACCGGAGTGGTCAACACCAGAGTTGAACGTCTCCTTTTGATCTAACGGTTCCCATATTTTACTCCAAATCAACGGTTGATGTGATTTCGAGACTTCGGCCTTTGGGTAATATTACCTGTTCTTGGATTCTTTTTGCCGGAGTGGTCAGTGTTGCATTTGACTACTGCTATGCAACCCTAATTTGATGGATATCATTTATCTCAAAGTTCTCCTTAGATCCGACGACTTACTTTTACTTCGGAACTTCGGCATTGGTTAAAATGCCTTCATGCAAATTTCCTTCGGTCGATATTATTTGAAGTGGTCAATGTCGGGTTGACCATGCGTACGTCATTTCCACGATTGACAGTCCATGACTCTTAGTAGTCGATCTGACGATCTAGATTTAATATAGATCTCACAATCTAAATCATTCTCAAATATTCAACAGACGACCACGATTCTTCTCTTCTTTACGCAAGTTTTCTCTAAGATTCGACGATCGAAATTTGTCCCGAAAAATACATCAGTGGACATGATTCATCCTCGATTGTTTTGGAGTTTTATTGTGGGGATTTCAATCCTGATAGAGTTTCTGCAATTTGTTCTCCCTTCTGAGCTTTGGATTAACGTTCTTCTTCTCCTTATTTGACATCAATGACAGTACCATACCACTGTGTCCAACATTCTCCCCCTTTGGCATTGATGGAAACCTTTTTCTTTTTGAAATTTCTTCTCTTATCAATTTCCTCCCCCTTTGATAGAAATGGAAAAGGGGATCTTTGTTCTCTCCCCCTGACCATGAGGCCCTTCTAATATGATTTTTATGGTTTTTAATGAGGTTTTTGAATTACTCCTAATTTTTTTCGAAGATTTTCAAAAGTACTCATGGGAAAAGGTTTTGTGAGTATGTCTGCAATCTGTTCTTTGGTGTCTACATACACTATTTTAACTACTTTTGGGTAATTTGATCTATTAGGAAATGGTATTTAATTGGGATGTGTTTGGTTTTAGAATGCATTACTAGATTTTTAGATCTGCTTATGGCACTAGTGCTATCACAAATAATAGTAATGGGACTATCATATATTATTTGTAAATCTTATAATGTTTGCTTCATCCAAAGAAATTGTGTGAAGGAGGATGCAACAATAATGTATTCTTCCTCTATTGTAGATAGTGATGTGGATGTTTTTTTCTTACTTAGCCATGCTACCAGACATTTTCCTAGAAAAAATGTTCCTCCACTGGTGCTTTTCCTATCATCTATACTACCAGCCCAATCTGCATCAGTGTATGTAGTTAGATTGAAGTCTTTATCTTTTGGATACCATAATCCAAGTTCTAAGGTGCCTTTAAGATATCTGCATATTCTCTTTACTAGTTTTAAGTGATTTTCTTTAGGTGCAGACTAAAATCTCCCCATGAGTCCTACAACTTGTAGGATGTCAGGTCTTGTTACTATTGAATAGATCAAACTTCCAACCATTGATATGTACATTGTTTGGTACACTTTTGGTGAGTCATATTCTAGGATTAGCTTACATCTAGTGACCATGGAAGTACTCATAGGTTTATTGTCTTCCATTTGTAATTTCTTTAGCATTTCCTTGATATATTTGGCTTGGGAAACGAATATTCCATTTTCTGCTTATTTACTTGTAATCCTAAGAGGAAGGACAATTCTCCCAGCATAAACATTTCAAATTCTTCTTGCATTTTGGTCACAAACTTTCTGCTTAGTGTAGTAAGATTACTTCCAAATATGATGTCATCTATATATACCACCACAAAAATCATGTTTTGATCCTCAATTTTGACGTATAAGTTGTTTTTAGTAGTCCTTCTCTTATATCATTTTTTTTGAAGGTACTGATCAAGACTTGAGAACCATGCTATGGGGGCTTGCTTCAGACCATAAATGGCATTTTTTAGCTTGCAAACATAGTCCTGATTTTTTATTAACATGAATCATTCTGGTTCCTCAATATAGACTTCTTATTCTAGTGTTCCATTAAGGAATGCTGACTTGACATCCATCTGATAGATTTTGAAATTTCTGAAGCATGCAAATGCCAGGAACATTCTGATGGCCTCAAGTCTTTCTACTGGAGAGAAAGTCTCTTCAAAATCAATACCTTTCACTTGCGAATATCATTTGAAAACTAATATGGCTTTGTTATTTATAATCTCCCCATTTTCATTTAGTTTGTTCTTGAAGATCCACTTGGTTCCTACCACATTCTTGTCCTTAGGTCTTGGAACTAGTTCCCAAGTCTAGTTCTTCTCTATTTGGTCTAGTTATTCATTCATTGCTTCTATCCAATATTTAATTTTGCTAGATTATTTGAATGAATTAGGTTCTATCATGGATAACATTGCTTGTTCTGAGCCAAATGCTAGTTTCCTTCTTGTTTCCACTACTGAAGTTTTATCTCCAATAATCTGACTTTCAAGATTATTATTTTGAACTCTTTTTGATAGAGCTTTTGGCAAGGACGTTTCTTAATTGTCTTCTTCATCAGTATATGGTTCAATTTCATGTGTTTCATTATCATTATAATCTTGTTGAGATTCTACATCATCATCTTCTTGTTAATATTTTACATCATCATCTTCTTGTTGAGATTTTTTATCAATGTCTTGGGATATGCTCCTTAGATCATTTATCTTTACATTGTCACTTTCCACTATCTTTAGTAGTCTAAGTTTATAACATCTGTATTCTTTCTTATTAGACAAATACCCTAAAAATATTCCTTCATCAGATCTTGGATCAAACTTTCCTAAGTTATCTTCATCATTCTTAATGTAACATTTACTTCCAAAAGTTCTAAAGTGTTTTACAGATGCTGGCCTCCCAAACCATAGTTCATAAGGGGGTTTGTCATGGTTGGGTCTCAACTGAGATCTATTAAGTATGTGGACTTTTGTGTAGATTGTATCTCTCCATAATTTGTCTGGAAGATTGGCTTCATTTAGCATGGTTCTTGTAGCTTCTTGAACTGTTATGTTTTTCCTTTCTACCACTCCATTATGTTGAGGAGTCCTGGGAGCTGAAAAACTGTCTTTTGATACCATAATTTTAAGAGAATTGAATGAACTCTTTAGAGGTGAATTCTCCTCCATTGTATAATCTCATACATTTAATTTTGATATCTGTTTCATTTTCTACAGGATCTTTGTATGTTTTAAATTTTTCAAAGGCTTCTGATTTTTCTTTTAGAAAGTATACCCAGGTCAATCTTGTGTAATCATAAAAAATAAACATAAAATATTGTTCACCATAAGTACTTTTAGTTCTTCTAGGTCCACATAGATCTGTGTGAATAAGTTCTAATGGTTTTGTTGTGGAATTCTCTTTTGTTTTTAACCTAACTCTTGTTTGCTTTCCTATTTGACAATGTTTACAAATAGAATCTAAAGGCTTAATCACTTTTGGCAGGTCCCTAACTGCCTCTTTCTATTTGGATTTGATCAAGTTGTCAAAGATTAAATGGCCCAACCTTCTATGCCATATCCAAATTTCATCTACTTGGATTAAAAAAAAAAATTCTTTTTCATCTATATTAAGGATGTACACATTGCTAGATGTTCTTGGTGCAATTTCCACTAGCTTTCCAATATCCTTTTTTTCTGATCTCACATTTATGAGAATCAAAATTACGTATGTGACCTTGATCACATGTATGACTCACACTTAGGAAATTAGGTTTGAGATTTTCTACCAAAATTACATCTTCTTCTTTGGTTTTATTATTGCCTAAACTGACAGTTCCTTTTCCCAGTATTTTGGTTGACATATTATCTCCAAAAGTCACTTTTACTTTCTTGTTTAACTTGAGAAATTTGCTTTGATCCCTAGTCATGTGTTTGGAACATCCACTGTATATATACCACTGAAATCCTTGATTTCTCGAATATAAGGCTACATCGCACTCTGTTTGCTTTTTCTTCCATACTTTTTTATTATTGAAAATATTTATCTTTTTATCATATTTTGGAAATCTACATTCACTAGCTTTATGCCCATAGTTGTTGCATTTGTGACATTCAACATTGTAGTCTTGTAAGGGAGAGAAGGAGTTATAGTTTCTTATTTTTTCATTATCCTTATTATTTCCATATCTTTGAACATTTCTTGGATTGTACTCTCTATAAGATTTACAATGTATTGCTTTATGTACAATTTTTTTGTAGGAATAACAATAACCAAGGAAAATATATTGATTTATGTTGGAGGGATTCCTTTTGATGATTCTATTATTTTCTGTATCTTTTTCATTAGTAGAAGGTGCATATTTCTGTCTATTTGGCATAGTTTCAAATGGTATTGTTTTTGTTTTGTTTTGTTTTCTATTTATGGGTTTCTTAAGAACATTTGCGTAGCTGATTTTTTCATTTTCTTCTTCCGTAGAGGGATCATATCATAGTCCTGTCTTATCATTTGATGATATCTGACTGCTTAGAATTTTATTCAAGATTTTTGATCTTTTTTCAAATTTAGACTTAATATCTTCTTTTTCTAGTTTCCCTTTTAGTTGAACTATTTCATCCTCCAATATTTTACACATTTGTTGTTTTTCATTGAGTTCTTTATTCAATATTTCTTCTTTTCTTTTGGTTTCTTGGAGTTGATTTTTTAACTTGATAATAAATTGTTCCGACTCACTGATGGTTTAGGAAACTTCCTTCTCTCTTGATTCCATAGCTTCTTCAATCTCTAGAAGCTCTTCCCTTAGTAACCTGTTTTGTTTTTTAGTTTTTCTTAGTTCTTCAATTACACGAAGGAATTCTTCTTCAAAGTTCAATTCTTCTTTATCTCTTGAATGATTATCATATTGAGTTTTTATTCCCATAAATAGAAGCTTTGGTTCCTCTTCGTCATTTTCTTCCGGTGATCTATTGTCTTCTTGGGTAAAGAACGTTTTATTTTTCTTGTAGAACTTCCTTTTATCATTAGTTTTTATTTTCTTATGATTTTTGAAGGTTCTTTCATCATCACTTTCCTCCTTCTTAGGATAGGGACATTTATTGGCAAAGTGTCCAATTTTTCCACAATTGAAACATATTAAAGGAAAATTTCTTTTGTATTTCCTAATCCCTTTCTTGAGTTTCTTCATCAGATATATGTGATAACTCGTCATCGGTCTTTTTCTCCTGCCTCATCTTTGTTTTAGATGATTTAAAGGCTATTTATCTTTTTGATGGTTTTTTGTTTCCTGTTCTCATCTCATATGATGTAAAAATTCCATGAAGTTGATATATTGTTAGTTTGTCAAGTTTTGGCCTATCTTCAATTGTGGAAATATTGGCATCATATCTAATGGGTAATGACCTTAGCGAGTCCAAAGACAAAAAACTTCAAGGTTTTTCATGATTATAGAGTCTGGAAAAACACTTAAAAGAGAACTCTCTCAGTTCCTTTTCCGTACAGTTAGTCTCACGAGGCCAAAAAAGAGATAAACTACCACTCGAAAGACACCCTTTCGAACCTTTTAACGAGTGTGAAAGGAAGCAAGATCACTCGATGATCTTTTCATATTTAGAGAGTCTGAAAAGAGTTTAAAGATGACTCCAGGGGGATCCTTTTTCGTGTGTCCATACGGGTCTGAAAAGGAGATAAAAGTCTACCCGGCGCGTTCTTATATTCTCGAGCTTGAGAACAAACTAAGACTATGCTCGTGGATGTGACAAGGTAAACAAACGATCAGAACTTCTTTGAAACCTGTAGTGTCAAAACTGCAATCCAGAGGTTTAGTGAAGCCATTATATTGTTAAAGAAACCCACAAATGACTATACCTTATAAAAAATGGAAATTTATAAATAGTAATACAAGAAAAATCTTCATTTAGCATTTCATTTTGTATAAGGATTTGTAGCAGTGGAGATTCTCACTTTGGAGGTGGATCTTGTTTTGCTTGATATCGGAGCTACGATTGACCATTTCTCTTGCCGTTTGGACCAGGTAGATCTTCATCTCCCCTTCTTTCAATTACATGGTTCAATATTTGTTTTCATAGCAATGTTTAAATAAAAAAACGAAGCCCTAGGTTGTTGCAAAAAAGATCAAATCGACCTCTAATCAAAACGGTGGGTAAAAGACATTTGTTTGCAAAAACGTTTTTTGAGGGTGGTAGAATAGATGCCAATGCATTGATACTTGAGTAGATAGGTCGTTTTTGTTAACAAATCCATAAAAAACTCAAACATATGCCCACGCAGCCATTGATGGAAATTATTTTAATTTTAAAACGTTTTATTGCTGCGTATGGATTATTGAGTAATGAAAAGAGGGCGTTGTCCTTATTGAACAATATGGGCAATAGCTTTCAAGTTTTTAAATTGCTTTAAGAAATTGCTGAAAAATTGAATAATGAAATTCTTTGTTTTTTTTTTGTTTGTAGGTGATTTTGGCAACGAACATGATCGAGTGGAAGGAATGGGAGCATGAGCTTGATGATTTGGCTGCTTTGCGGAGTCCTCGTATGCGGGCCGCATTGAGAGATTGTGGCCTTCTAAAATTCTTCAAGTTGCAGAAGATGAAGAAATAAATCCTTCTGCTTGAGTACATAATCAGCTTGTGGGATGTCGCAGAGCAAGGGTTTCGGATCAGAACATAGCTTCTAACCATCAAGTTGGAAGATGTATATTTCTTGACTGGCCTCTCAAAAAGAGGGGTTCCTATAGCTTTTTCCGGATAAAGGGCGCTTCCTGAGAAAGTGGGTGTGTATCTGGCACGTCATTGTGTCCCGGGAGCAAGACTGGTGGGGGGTAGAATCCCAATCAAGGATATCAGAGAGTTACCCCTTCGGTCTATTTTGTTCTCCATCACGAGTGTGATGAGAAGCACTAGCGCACATCTAGCATCGAGATCACAGGTAGCTTATGGCATACAGTTTTTGGAGCCAACACTGTTTAACTGGAGCACAGGGTTTCTTCGGAATGTGAAGGAACAGGTTTCGTGGTGTAGGATGGGGCAGAAACAATTCGGATATGGTTCGTTCTTGGTCTCATTCTTCTTAGAGCGCATCCCTCAGATGCAGCCTCAGATTGCATTGGCGGTGCGACCAGTGGGAGAACCACGGATGGAATGGTGGACTAGTCTGTCTCCGAGACTAGTGGCAGAGTCAGAGTTCCGTTTCACCGGTGACTTCTTCGCTTGGCTGAGACGCCAATATCTTTGGATAGAAGACTTCCCATATGTCGATGTGGAATTTTGTGGGAGCATGGATTTAACTTTACCAGTGGGGGAAGATTGGGATGCATCAGGTGAGAGACTAAGCAACACCTTGTCTAGTTTTTTATGTTTTAAGTTTTTAACGTATATATATATTTTTTTGGCTACGTGGAAGAGTTTTTAATGGATGTATTGTTTTCAACATGCAAAAAAGGGAGAAGTACGTCCGGTTGATATACCAGTACCGGGACGTCGCAGGGGTGCTCCGGTTGCAGTAGATCTGGGGGCACCAGTGATAGGTCTCCGGGAGGTTGAAAGAAACCTTCAAGGCCTCACAATGGGAATTCCTCCTCTACGGAGGAGGGAACTGCCTTTACATCTATAGAGATATACTGTGGGGGTGCCAGGGAATGTTAATTCTCTACTCAGATGCGTAGTGCACGCAGTGATATGTTACTCTCAGCACAATGTAGTGCAGAGAGATTAGAGTCTCTCTGGTGATTGTATATTTTGTATGACTTGTCAGACGATGTTGTATGGGTGTAAAGACCCAAAATGTTTCTCTTCCAAATACTTTTTTGATGTAATCAAAACATTTTCAGTCACGCTATGTATATATATACAGTTCCGAGTTTTTACAGTGCCAAAACGTTTGTACATGATGATGCCTTTAATGTGATGTGTTTTAATTTACATATGATGTACAATTTGTTTTCCTTCATGAAACCTTATATATGGGCGAGATATTGATCCATGATGTAATTAGATAACGAATCCAAAACATTGTTGATTTCTCTTGGAATATGTCTGTATTCGATGTAATCAAATATTCGTTCAAGACGACGAACTTGTAGGTGGAGACGTAGCAGGATAGGATTATTAATAGAGTAGATACGGTTGAGTTGATAGACCACGAGTTGGGAGTCTAGGTTAACAATGATACGAGAGATGCCTAGGGAGGAGGCTTGGGTCAAAATTTCGATGACAGCATGGTATTCTACCATGTTATTAGTCACTAGTCCTAAGCAAATACCCCCTCAACTCACTACCTCGTCAAATTGGTAAATGACCCATGTTGGCGAAGCAATGTTCCAGGTGTGTTGACTAGAGCCATCCGCAAACTCGACAAAGATAGGAAAGGAAGACGTCATCTGCGCATGAAAACACAAGGCATAGTTATGAGTGGTAAAGGTAAAGACTCGATCACGCGAAAGAAACAGACACACCAAACTAAAATACAATAATGTACAAAGTACACATGCTAGGTGATCTAGGCATAATACATTTTAAGGTAAAGCCCATTCTGGGGCTCTCCCAGGGAGATTCCATCATAATCGACTAACTCGTAGGTGCCTCTGTGTAGAACATGTTTCATAATGTAAGGGCCATGCCACAGAGGTTCTAACTTACCTATCCCTAGTTTGTCATGAGCTTGGTCATAGACGAGGACTAAGTCTCCTTCTGCAAAAGTCTGAGGATGGACAGATTTGGCGTATTGATTTTTTATCCGTTTCTGACGTGCCTCGTTAACGAGAGCGGCATCGTGACGTGTTTTGTCCAGTTTGGTCATATATAAGAAACATTCTTCTTCGGAAAAAGTATGGGGTAGGAGTTCTACTTTAAGTTTCAGAGATGGAATCTCACACTCGATTGGTAAAACAGCTTCGATGCCATACACTAACTGGAAAGGAGTGAACCCAGTTGCGGTTTTCACGGAAGTACGGTAAGCCCAGAGAGCGAAGAAATTT
Source organism: Picea engelmannii (assembly GCA_009831015.1). NCBI lineage: Eukaryota > Viridiplantae > Streptophyta > Pinopsida > Pinales > Pinaceae > Picea > Picea engelmannii. Next base: position 678,846 of record ML787781.1, read on the forward strand.
TTTAGATGCTAGGATGTCTTATTTTCCCCTACCATGCATTGAATCATGGTTTTGAGGACCTTTTTGATGGCTTCGACTTGTCTGTTGGCCTGAGGATAGTATGGGGATGAGTTTTCATGGTGAAAACCCAACTTGACATGCAATTCACTCATCATCTGGTTCTTAAAGTGTGCACCGTGATCAGTGATAATGGCGTGTGGTACACCAAAACGAGTTATGATGTGGTTAAAAACAAACAGAGATGCGGTACGACCATCGTTCAGAAAGGTAGGCATAGCCTCAGCCCATTTTGTAAAGTAGTCAATGACGACGATTATATAACCATGCCCCCCGACTGAGTTAGGCTTACATTGCATAAAATCGATACCCCACTTGGCGAAGGGGTTGATGGCGATAATGGGCTGTAGTGTAGTAGGGTGGGTGCGTGCCTTGTTGTTAAAAACTTGGCAAGGTGGACATTTTTTGACTGCCTCAATATAATCTTTGAAAATCGAGGGCCAAAAATAGTCGGCACGTAGAATTGTTTGGACTGTGGCCATCCCAGAAAGGTGACCGCCAAAGGCTCCAAGGTGACAGTCGTTCAGAACGCGTTCAGCCTCTGCATGAATCAAACATCATCGAAGGATAGTATCAATACCACAGTGATACAAGGTGTCACCGACGATAAGATAATGACGAGAATGGTGGCGAATACGTCGACTCTTTTCACGGGAAGTGTTAGGCTGAAAGCATTGGGTTTGGAGGTAAAGGAGGATGTCTCCATACCAAGGATCATAGGTGCTGATGAGGAAAAGAGTTTCGTCAGAGAGAGAATCTCTAGGTTCGATATCTTCATCAACATGGGGGAGATCACAGATGAGCTCCGCAAACACCAGGGACTTTTTGGATTTGGACTTCGCAAATTCAAGATCGAATTCCTGAAGGATGAAGATCCATTTAGAGTATTTTCCCCCAAGCACTTGATGTGTCAAGACATGGTACATGGGGTTTGAGTCCGCAATCACAGTGGTGGTGCGTAGTAGGATGTAATGGAGAAATCTATGGACAACGATGATGGCTGCCAAAGCCAGTTTCTCTACATGTGAATATCGGATTTCGGGTCCAGATAGACTCTTTCTCAGGTAATATATCACATGTTCCTCACCGTTGGGGTCCTCCTGAACTAACACCATCGCAATAGTGGAAGTGGAGGCGGCTAAGTAAAGGATGTAGTCCTTTGTATACTTTGGAGGCTGCAACAAAGGTGCGTGGGTCAAGGCATGCTTAAGAGCGTCAAACGATCGTTGAGCGATGTCATCCTAGATGAAAGGGGTGTTTTTCTACAACAATCGCATGAATCCTTTAGTTATCTCAGCGTAGTTACAAATGAAACGGTGAAGGAAGTTTGCTTTTCCTTGCAAACTTTGGAGTTGGGTCAAACTAGTAGGTGGAGGTAAGGCCAGAATAGCTTTAATATTTAAGGGATCCACCCGAATCCCGTCTTTGGAGACAACAAAACCGAGGAGTCGGCTAGATTCAACAGCAAAAATACACTTATGTGGGTTCAAGAGGATACGGTAAAACTGACATCGAAGAAAAATAGCCCATAAGTGATCAATGTGATCTGATCGATTGGATGAGTGGGCATGTAAGTCATCGAGGTAAGGTTCTGCAATATGATTGATATCTTGGAAAGCGTATGACATGGCCCACTGGAAAGTAGCACCATCATTTTTGAGACCAAAAGGTATCTTTCGATAGGCGAAAGTTCCCCATGGGCAGATAAAGGCAGTCTTATGTTGATCAGCAGGTAAAATTTCAATATGGTTATACCCGGAAAAAACATCCATGAAGGAGAAGATTATGCTCCCAGTGCAATTATCAATGATCTGGTCGATCAAGGGTGTAGGGTAGTTTTCCTTTGTGTTAACTCCTCAAATAAACTTGTCAATTTATTTGTTTTCCCTTAGGTGTTAGGTTGTCACTTCAAATTATTTTTTGAGTTTCTTTGGATACAAGCTTAGGTTCTGTTTTTGTCCTAGGAATAAAAGAGGTCCATGAAGTCTTTTCTTTGTAAATTGGCATGACTCACTTTCAATAGCTAACCAACATCCGAAAGATTCATTGTGCGCTGTGGAAAGCACCCACTTTCAGCAGCTAAGGACGTCGTTTCATCAGTCAATGCGCTGTGGAAAGTGACAAAGTGTAAAAGGTCCGACGGTCAGTTCGCACATGGCACACTGTGGAAAGTACTTACTTTCCGTAGCTAAGGAAGAGTTTCAAGTGATATGACAAGCTGTTGAAAGTTATCACTTTCCGCAGCTAAGGTAAGTTTTCTATAAAAGGGTGCGTTGTGGAAAGTACATACTTTCCGCAGCTAATAGGGGTTTTCAAAAAGAGTCGCGTGCTGGTGAAAGTAGCAAGCGAGCGTGGTAGCAGAGGTGTTTTACATGCACCGTTGCTGCATGAAGCGGGAATCACGTGCTCATTATCCACGTATGAAAGAAATGATGAGGTGATCACCCCCCACGTCAGAACAAATCCAAGACATGCGCTGGTGGGAGTGGGCGATCATAGAACTTCAAT